>WAAF01014330.1:3766-35544 GCA_013400475.1 Tricholaema leucomelas | reverse complement strand
GCTAAACAACCCCAGCTCCCTCAGCCTCTCCTCGTAGGGTTTGTGTTCCAGGCCTCTCACCAGATTTGTTGCCCTTCTCTGGACACGTTCCAGCACCTCAACATCTCTCTTGAATTGAGGAGCCCAGAACTGGACACAGGACTCAAGGTTTGGCCTGACCAATGCTGAGTCCAGGGGAAGAATAACCTCCCTTCTCCTACTGGCCACACTGTTCCTGATACAGGCCAGGATACCATTGGCTCTCTTGGCCACCTGGGCACTGCAGGCTCATGTTCAGCTACTACCTACCAGTACCCCCAGGTCCCTTTCTTCTTGGCTGCTCTCCAGCCACTCTGTCCCCAGCCTGCAGCACTGCTTGGGGTTGTTGTGGCCACAGTGCAGAACCCTGCACTTAGCCTTGTTAAATCTCTTCCCTTTGACCTCTGCCCACCCATCCAGCCTGTGAAGGTCAATTCCTATTAATTTCAACAAGGACAGGTCATGACATTAGAACTATGAATCCGATCAGGGATTTTCAAATACAAAGACATAAGCCCACTCTCTGCTTGTTTTAACTTCACAAAGTATTTACGTGAACGTGAAAAACACAGGATAAACAAACACATTTGCTTTGACAAAAATATTGTGATTTCAGGTTACTTAATGCTTTTTAAAATAGTTTCAAATTTTATGGAGAATGTCTCAACTCTGATTTTTTTGATTCTTCCAAAATATGTTTTCAAAAAAAGGAAAATAAGTTCTGGCTTAAAAGAAAACGCTTTCAGAGGAAGCATGTTATGTGAAAAGAGCCATGTGCTGGAAACGTTGCATAAAAATAGAAATAGATCAATTTTTGTCCTGAAATAAATCCTTCCAGAAGAAAAGATTGCCACCAATTTGTCATATTTGATAATTCAAAATTACAAGTAAAAGGCTCTACAGAATCAGCAATAAGGTGTTTGATCTTCCCTTATTAACCTATGGGTGTTGATCTGTTGGAAGGTAGGAGAGCCCTGCAGAGGGACCTGGACAGGCTGGATGGGTGGGCAGAGGCCAATGGGATGAGATTTAACAAGGCTAAGTGCAAGGTTCTGCACTTTGGCCACAACAACCCCAAGCAGCACTACAGGCTGGGTGCAAAGTGGCTGGAGAGCAGCCAGGCAGAAAGGGACCTGGGGGTACTGGTGGATAGTAGCTGAAGATGAGCCAGCAGTGTGCCCAGGTGGCCAGGAGAGCCAAAGGCATCCTGGCCTGTATCAGGAACAGTGTGGCCAGTAGGACGAGGGAGGTTATTCTGCACCTGGACTCAGCACTGGTCAGGCCACACCTTGAGTACTGTGTTCAGTTCTGGGTTCCTCAATTCAAGAGAGATGTTGAGATACTGGAACGTGTCCAGAGAAGGGCAACAAAGCTGGTGAGGGGCCTGGAACACAAACTCTATGAGGAGAGGCTGAGGGAGCTGGGGTTGTTTAGCCTGGAGGAGAGGAGGCTCAGGGCTGACCTCATTGCTGTCTACAACTACCAGAAGGGAGGCTGTAGCCAGGTGGGGGTTGGCCTCTTCTCCCAGGCAGCCAGCAACAGAACAAAGGGACACAGCCTCAAGTTGTGCTGAGGGTGGTATAGGCTGGATGTGAGGAGGAAGTTCTTCACAGAGAGAGTGATTGGCATTGGAATGGGCTGCCCAGGGAGGTGGTATCACAGTATCACCAAGGTTGGAAGAGACCTCATGAGAAGCCTGGATGAGGCACTTAGTGCCATGGTCTAGTTGACTGGCTAGGGCTGGGTGATAGGTTGGACTGGATGACCTTGGAGGTCTCTTCCAACCTTGTTGATTCTATGATTCTACTCAGCTTCTACATTCAGTCTAGAGCAAAAAGCAGCAATACTTTTAAATATAGCTATGCTGTACAGATATAAGTTTTCCTAAGCCATTTTCATTTCAATGTTTGGAAGTGAAATAAAAATTTAAATCCACTAAAAATGTTTGAATCTCTAAACACCCATTGGAATAATCTCCCAAGACAAGTAGTGGATTACCCTGCACTGGTCAGCTTTAAGACTCAGCCTGACAGGATGCTGGGCCATGTTGTTTAAATTACACTATCACCTAGAAAGATTGGACTAGATGATCATTTGGGACCCTTGCAACCTGGCATTCTGTGATTGTGTGGTTCTTTGAAATGAAGCTAGGAGTAAGTTAAATATAAACCTGTTTGTCAGAGAGATAGATGAGTTTCTATCTTTGTAACAAGGTATTTATTTCTTGTGAGTTAACACCTTCATTTCTCTCAAGATGTTTTGTTTGCATAGAAGTTAGCTGCGTTAAAACATGAAGATACAAAGTGGAAGAGCCTGGGAATGTAGACTTGTATTTAGCAGAATAAATTACATTTTCCCAACACTTTCTATCCGTGGATATTGTGGCATTTTATAAACAAGCTGAGACCTACACACCAAATTTTATCTCTGTTCTACAAATAGGGGTACTGAGGAACGTGAGAAGGTAGATACCAGGGGTCATGGGAAATAAGACCAACTTTATTGGCTCATAGGTTTATTCTTGCCATTCCATGCCCTCTGTTTCTCTCATATGCTAGAAAATGGAGGTGTTAGCTATGTTGCAAAAAACTACAACCTCATGACACCACAGTGACCAACTACTAAAAAATACCTGCCTGGTCAAACTTAACTTTTACATGCAGCTCAGATGTTTCCTATGCTTTCCAGAACTGATGATTGCCTTGTAGTTTAACATCACCTTTCTGCAGTACTTCCTATTTCACTACTCTCCCTTAAAAAACATAAATGATGATTTCAGAGTTGATTGCTCCAAGTCTATCACATGGTTACATATGAATAAAGGGCTAGCTTACAATGCAAAATTTAAACTTCTCATCATATTGAAAAGTTACATAATTCACATATTTTAAGTCTTTTGGGAATAGCAGAGGTAAGTGACAAAAAAACAAGCTGTGTTGCAACTGCTACGGCACGGTGGATCCGTATTACTAACTTGCTGAAGAAACTACGATAATAATATTAAGCATGAAAGATTGAGCTTAAAAAAAGTTTCAGGGGGGCTCATTGCTGTCTACAACTACCTGAGGGGAGGTTGTAGCCAGGTAGGGGTTGGTCTCTTCTCCCAGACAACCAGCAACAGGACAAGGGGACACAGCCTCAAGTTGTGCCGGGGGAAGTATAGGCTGGATGTTAGGAGGAAGTTCTTCCCAGAGAGAGTGATTGGCATTGGAATGGGCTGCCCAGGGAGGTGGTGGAGTCACCGTCCCTGGAGGTGTTCAAGAGAAGACTGGATGAGGCATTTAGTGCCATGGTCTAGTTGACTGGCTAGGGCTGGGTGCTAGGTTGGACTGGATGATCTTGGAGGTCTCTTCCAGCCTGGTTGATTCTATGATTCTATTTTGGATAAGGTACTTGGTTATAATAATGATTTCAACCCAAAGAGAGCTACTTAGTTCATTTTTCTTGGAATGAAATCAAGGAACAACGCTCATAAAAAATTGCATCAACTTGGGAAAAAAAAATTAAAATGTTCCTTTTTTCCTCTGACTTTGCTCAATTATGTTTTACCTCTTCTTTAAAACTCAGTAGTTCAAGTAAGACAAGCCTATGAGTGCAAGGGAATGTGAAGGACAGCAAACATACATGGCAGCAATCCTATTGGAAATGATGGTATAGTTTCATTCAAGATATTTATAATATTGAAATACGACAGGTAAGCCACACACAAACATTGATCTCTTAAAAATCTGAGAAGTTAACCTTTCACTGCAAGAAAATTAGCTTAGCTATCTTTCCTAATTCTTAATGATAGATAATTCCAGACTGCTAGAAATGGCAATCTGTCTGATGAGAAAGTACAGATTTTCAGCTGCACCATGTCCAAAATGATCACGAGGTTGTGCTTCAGTTCTCAACAGATTTGTGGTACTAACAATAGCTCTAAAATATTGTAAAATTCAAATGACACTCACAAAACCTGGGGTCATTTGAATATATGTGCACATACAGAGCTAGAGATTGAAGAGCCTTGTTACTGGTTAAATTGTTTCTACCATTTATTGCTGTCAAATCTCATCCCCCATCTACAAGCAAACTCCTCAGAAACAAATTGTATCTTATTTCATTATGATCTTGACAAGTTTTTATAATGATAATAAACAGAACTCCTGCGATGTCTGCTTGTCCAAAATCCTCATCTGTTGTGCACCTACAAGGCATATGAAGGCATTACCAGATAAAGTAGTTTCCTGAAACTATCAGAACTCCCTCATATGCCAAGATTTTTCAACACAGTGTTACATTATTTCCCAGAAAGAGAGTTTGTGTGCCTCCCTGAGATGTTTGTGCCCCAGAATTAAGCAAGCATGACATATTTTCTTTGATAAATATGTTTCATAGCAATATATCAGCTAAAATCACAGTATCACAGTATTACCAAGGTTGGAAGAGACCTCACAGATCATCAAGTCCAACCTGTTACCACAGAGCTCAAGGCTAGACCATGGCACCAAGTGCCACGTCCAATCCTGCCTTCAACAGCTCCAGGGACGGCAACTCCACCACCTCCCTGGGCAGCCCATTCCAGTAGCCAATGACTCTCTCACTGAAGAACTTTCTCCTCACCTCAAGCCTAAATTTCCCCTGGTGCAGCTTGAGGCTGTGTCCTCTTGTTCTGGTGCTGGCTGCCTGAGAGAAAGAGAGCAACCTCTTCCTGGCTACAACCACCCCTCAGGTAGTTGTAGACAGCAATAAGGTCTCCCCTGAGCCTCCTCTTCTCCAGGCTAAACAATCCCAGCTCCCTCAGCCTCTCCTCGTAGGGCTGTGCTCGAGGCCTCTCACCAGCCTCGTTGCCCTTCTCTGGACACGCTCAAGCACCTCAATGCCCCTCAAACTGGGGGGCCCAGAACTGGACACAGTACTAATAGAATGGTTTAGGGGACCTAAACTAATAGAATGGAAGGGACCTCAAGGATCATCCAGCTCCAACCCCCTGCCATAGGCAGGGACACCTCCCACTAGAGCAGGCTATTACAATGTTGATTTGCAGCCCAGAAGGCTGACCACATTTGGGCTGCATTAAAAGCAGTGTGGCCAGTAGGTTAAAGGGGGTAATTCTGCTCCTCTACTCAGCCACAGTGAGTCCTCAGTGAAAACCACATCCATCTCTGAAGCCCTTAGCAGAAGAAGATTTTAAATTAAAATTAGGTCGATTTAGACTAGATATAAGGAAGGATATTTTACAGTGAGGGTGGCAAAACACTGGAACTTGTTGCCTAGAGAGTCAGTAGATGCCTCATCTCTGGAAATATTCAAGGTCAGTTTTGACAAGGCTCTGAGCAATCTGAGCTAGTTAAAGATGTCCCTGCTCACTGGAGGGGGTGTTGGATTAGATGACCTTTAAAGGTCCAAAGGTCCCTTCCAACCTAAAGTAAGTAATGATTATATGACAAACGTCTGACATCCACAATGTCCTTTGAGGAATCCCTCGGCATAATGTTGTGTAAAGAACTGTCAATCATTTCTTTGTAAAATATCTTTATCATCTTTTTTGTTTGTTTGTTTCTTCTCATTGTGTTCCTTGCTCCTAGTTATTCTTACCATTTATAACTCATGATCTGAAATCCTGCTGGCACTATGTGCAGCAGCAAAAGACCTGTCCTTTTTAACTCTGTCACCTGTGGAAGTCGTCAAAAGGTTTTGTCTATGGACTACAAAACTGTGATCAATACATTGAAGAATTTACTGTTTTGGAGTTTTTTTTAAACACACTTCACATTCAGATAGGAGTATAAAGCTTATTGTACTGTCCTGCAACCTGGATTCCTACCAGAAAATGTCGGGCTCCTGTCCATCTTAAAGATTAAGTGAGGACATCCTTAAAAAAACAAAGCTTTTTCCTTTGTCTGACTCGCCCATACCTAGTTGCTCTTATAAGTCTGCCTTTCATTTAACTGTTACCTTTATCCCCAAAGTCATTCCCTAATATTTACTCTCAGCTTCCATCTTCTCAAAGAAACTACTTTGTTGTCCATATGGGCACTTTGGTGACTGCTACAGCCCATGACATGCTGAGGGAATCCCTCAATGCCACCCGCTTTCACCAGGTTAAGAATCTAGTCACAGAATACTTTTGCTTTCAAGGAGGTAATGACTGAGGAGTGAAATAAAGGTATCCATGTCCAGTAAGAACTGATCAAATGCTTCAGGCAGAGATTTGCATAAACCCCTTACCTCCATAGGTCCAAGAACTACGGAGACAACAACCACAAAGAACAGCTGCTTGAATTACTCTAGTAATTCAACTCAGAACTGGACTCAGTACTCAAGGTGTGGTCTAACCAGTGCAGAGTAGAGGGGCAGAATGACCTCCCTGCTCCTGCTGGCCACACCATTCCTGATGCAGGCCAGGATGCCATTGGCTCTCTTGGCCACCTGGGCACACTGCTGGCTCATGTTCAGGCGGGTATCCATCAGCACCCCCAGATCCCTTTCTGTTTGGCTGCTCTCCAGCCACTCCGACCCCAGCCTGCAGCTCTGCATGGGGTTGTTGTGGCCAAAATGTAGCCCCCAGCATTTGGACTTATTGAACGCCATCCCCTTGGACTCTGCCCATCTGTCCAGGCAGTCAAGGTCCCACTGCAGAGCCCTTCTGCCCTCCAGCCCAGCAACATCTGCCCCCAGCTTGGTGTCATCTGCAAACTTGCTGATGACTGACTCGATGCCCTCATCCAGATCATCTATGAAGATGTTAAAGAGGATGGGGCCCAGCACTGATCCCTGAGGGACACTGCTGTTTTGGAAAGCAGAGTATTACTTCTTATGTAACTTTGGTATAAGAAAAAAATCAATTAAGTTTGTTTATAACAAAGCAAATCCATAGAAAGTAGAAACTTCTCAGAGGGCATTAGCTGGGAGCTTGAAAGACTCAGTTGAAGAGGAAAGTTAAAAATAATCAAGTATAGATTTGTTCACATATGACTAGATTGACAGGATCTACAAATGTTTTGAGATAATAAACAAAAAGTAGAGCAGTTGTGCAGTGTAAAGCACTCATATTAATAGCCTGAAATTAAACATGGAAAAACTGAGGCTGAATATCAGGAAAGCTTCCTGGCAGTGAAACAAACTGGGTTCCCAAGGGAAACAATGGAATCTACATAGCTTTAAACTTTTAAAATGAGACCAGACAGTAACACTCAGTGTAGTGTGGGGAATATTATTGCCTTGGCAAAAGAAATGGTTGCATGATTTGGTACTGGTAGGTCACTGTCATCTCTGATTTCCCTAATTTTGCAAAGAAATACATAAGCTATCCAGGTGCATTGTTAAGAAAGCTATCTCTGTTTTCACAAACATTAGTGAAACCTGCATAGTTCCCCCCAAAATGCTCATCTTTAGAAGAAAACAGTATAGTTATGCAAACCAAACTCACAAAACGTTTTCAGTACACAGGTCACTATGTTGTTTGCTACAATTTGCTCATGTGTTAGAATAATAGTCTATGTTCTGCTGATTTGATCATAGAATAATAGAATGCATTGGGTTGGAAGAGACCTCCAGAGGTCATCCAGTCCAACTTCCCTGTAGTAAGCAGGGACATCCCCAACAAGTCAGGTTGCTCAGAGCCCCATCAAGCCTGACCTTGAACATCTCCAGGAATGGAGCCTCCACCACCTTCCTTGGACAGCCTGGTCTAGTGTTGGGCCACCCTCATAGTAAAGAACTTCTTCCTAACGTCCCTTGTCATAGTGCTACATGCCCTTTTAAGCAATCTCTTCCCAGCTTTCTTGTAGGTCTCCAAGTACTGGAAGGCTGCTATATGGGAATAGAAACCACTTAGAATGGTTTTGTCTGATGCCTCACCCCTACAGATATTTAAGGTCAGGTTCGACAGGACTCTGAGCAGTCTGATTTAGTTGAGGCTGTCCCTGCTTAGAGAGGGGTGTTGGACTACGTGACCTTTGGAAGTCCCTTCCAACCCGGACCATTCTATGATAACATCATGTTCCCATAACGCTGCCCCCTTGTATAAAACAGTTCTCATTGTAACACTGCATCCCTACATAACACTGCACCTCCTGTATAATGCTGCAGCTCCGTATCACACTGTGCACACTGAAATTCTCTACAACACTGCACCCTTATCTAACACCAAACCCCTGTGGGTGATGCAGTGGGAAGCTTTTCATGCTGCTGCTCTCTTTCCTTTGTAGCATTTTGAATTAGGCCAGGCCCCTCCAAGACAACCAACCTCCCTGGCACTGGAATGTGGAAAGGGGCTAAGCATGCAGGTGGGTGGGAGGCTCTGTTCCTGCCCCATACTGGGCAGCAGCTTNGAGAGGCCTCGAGCACAGCCCTACGAGGAGAGGCTGAGGGAGCTGGGATTGTTTAGCCTGGAGATGGGTGAGTTTTCTTCTGTATCTCCTCAAAGTTTTGCTAGAAGAGATAAATCTCTCACTAGCCTTCTGCCATGAGTACCCATGAACTTGGCAGACTTGAAGGGATGTCATCTCAGTAAACAGGCTGGGAAAGAAGTGCATGTGGTGTTGGATAGATGGTGAGCTGCTATAAGGAGGCAAATAATGTAGGTAATTAATATAGAATAGAGGATATAACCGTGCCTCAAGCTACGCCAGGGGAAATTTAGGCTTGAGGTGAGGAGAAAGTTCTTCACTGAGAGAGTCATTGGCTACTGGAATGGGCTGCCCAGGGAGGTGGTGGAGTGGCCGTCCCTGGAGCTGTTCAAGGCAGGATTGGACGTGGCACTTGGTGCCATGGTCTAGCCTTGAGCTCTGTGGTGAAGGGTTGGACTTGATGATCTATGAGGTCTCTTCCAACCTTGGTGATACTGTGAAAAAAAAAATGCTGTGTGATCTGATATAGGAGATCCTGCTCTAGCAGGGGAGTTGGACTGGATGATCTTTTGAGGTCCTTTCCAGCCCATGACATTCTGTGATTCTCTGTTTTGTGAGCTGAAGTTGTCATGGTGACTACAGCTTGTCTATAGGTGTCTTTTTCTCATTTAAATTCTAAAGAGATCATTTTAACAAAGTCAATGGGAAAATACTTTCAGTTTAAAGTTTAACAATCTCGTTAAATATTTCCTCTTAGTAATATGCCAAAACTTTTTAAAACCTCTCGATAGTCATTCCCTTCTGCACTCATTGTTTTCTTTACAAACAGAACACTTCATGGTTAGTGCCAATTCCTGGTCTTGTTTAACTTCCATACGACCCCAGCTGACGTCAGCCCCTATGCGCAGGTGTAACTGTCAACAGAGCCACAACCCCAGGTTAGCTGCAATGAATTAAGCAGTACGGTATGTTCTAATATGCCATTAAATGCTGTCATTATCCCAGTCCAGAATGTTTTAACAAGTTGCACATATTACTGACATACCTTTGCAGATATTTACTCTCCTGATTTAAGTGTTCAAGTTAACTGTGAGGAAGCAAACTTACCTTGTGTGCCCTAAATGAGCTAAAAAGAATTGTCCAGAGCAAAGTTGTTCCGCCTGTTATTTATGTCACAAAGAAACAAAAGTTAATATTCACTTGCTGGCTGATCTTTATTACATGGAAACATTTTGCTTTCCAAAATTAGGTGGTTGATTCAGGGTTAGTTATAAAAACCTCCTGTTTGTTTGAGAAACAAATCTGAACTGGCAAAATATTTGATGCAGTGTTCAGCAGCTATCATGAAACAGGATTAGAGAAAACAAATCAAGTAACAGGAATATTTATTCCTTTAAATTTTTTTTTCAAGTTCTCTAATAAGAAAGCTTTACATTCTGAGAACACTTAGGAGACAGAGTGTTGTTATGATAACAGCAATTTTAAAGCTTTTAAAACTGCTGCAATGAATTGACATACTTAGATAGTATTACTGATGGAAAAAGTAACAGTGAGAAAGCACTAATAAATCCAAGGAAAACATGATACTTATTTGTGAAACAGGAGGTTTGATGGCACTGTAGTTAAGGATGCCTTGTGGCTTTTAGAGCTCTGTTTATATTTTCAATTCACTATGCAAACTTTCTTCAGCTAAATAAAAAAAAAACCCCATGCAGTAACGGAACCAGAGGGGGAGTAGGCCGTATTGTGAACAGCTGTTCTACAGCCATTACAGGGTGACATTCCCCAAATGGCCAAGAAATGTGCAGTCCATCTTCTGGAGTTGTTTTACTCTACAAGGGACATAGAATCATAGAATGGTTTAGGTTGGAAGGGACCTCAAGGATCATCCAGCTCCAACTCCCCGCCATAGGCAGGGACACCTCCCACTAGAGCAGCTCGCCCAAGGCCTCATCCAGCCTGGCCTTAAACACCTCCAGGGAGGAAGCATCCACAACCTCCCTAGGCAACCTGTTCCAGTGCCTTACCACCCTCACTGTAAAGAACTTCCTCCTAACATCCAGTCTAAATCTCCCCTCTTCCAGCTTAAACCCATTCCCCCTCGTCCTAACATTACTAGACCGTGTAAATAGTCCCTCCCCAGCTTTCCTGTAGGCTCCCTTCAAATACTGGAAGGCCACTATAAGGTCTCCTCGAAGCCTTCTCCTCTCCAGGCTGAAGAGCCCCAACTCTCTCAGCCTGTCCTCATAGCAGAGGTGCTCCAGCCCTCTGATCATCTTCGTGGCTCTCCTTTGGACCCGCTCCAGCAGTTCCATGTCCTTCTTGTATTGGGGGCTCCAGAACTGCACACAGTACTCCAGGTGGGGTCTGACGAGAGCAGAGTAAAGGGGGAGAATCACCTCCCTTGCCCTGCTGGCCACACTTCTCTTGATGCAGCCCAGCACTCGGTTGGCTGTCTGGGCTGCATGTGCACACTGCCGGCTCATGTTGAGCTTCTCGTCGACCCAGACCCCCAGGTCCTTCTCCTCAGGGCTGCTCTCCAGCCATTCATCACCCAGCCTGTATCTGTGCCTGGGATTGCACCGACCCAGGTGCAGGACCTTACACTTGGCCTTGTTAAACGTCATGAGGTTGGCCTGGGCCCACCTCTCCAGCCTGTCCAGGTCCCTCTGGATGGCATCCCTGCCCTCCAGCAAGTCAGCTGTGCCACACAGCTTGGTGTCATCTGCAAACTTGCTGAGGGTGCACTCAATTCCTCTGTCCATATCACTGACAAAGATGTTAAAGAGCACTGGTCCCAGCACTGACCCCTGAGGAACACCACTTGTCACCGGTCACCAGGTGGACATTGTGCCATTGATCACCACTCTCTGCATGCGACCATCCAGCCAATTCCTTATCCAGTGAGTGCTCCACCCTTCCAGTTTGTGCTTTTCCAGTTTGGTGACCAGGATGTCATGACATATATCTCTCTGCAGAAGGCAACATAAGCTTAGATCCTCATTTAGAGGTGAAAGAAGAATTTAAATGGTAATAGGTCTATACTATGCTATTCCAAATTTCACTGCAAATTGGCATTATATTCAGAGATGTCAGCATCACTAAATCCACAAGGAGAGCTAAATTACTGACCGATGCAGAGGGGATAAAACATATCTACAGGAACCCATCTTTGAGATCAGTATTTCATAATCTTTAAAAATCTGGTGCATCTATGTGAATTCTTAACCATGACAGTGACTCTGGTAAGTTAGAACCAGCCTTCACACCACTGTTTTACACAGAACAGCTCTCTATCCACTCCGTCAATCCTAACTTCGTATCCCACCGATATCCAGTGCAGTGACCATACTGTGTCTTCCCCTGTTGTCCACATGCTCCTTTCTGTTTCTCCAGAAAGGACCTGGTAGAGTGGTCACAAGGTGAGTCAGTTCAGCAACCACAGCTGAAGAAAATCAAAGCACTTTTTGCAGTCTATGCAAACAAAAATTGAATGGGGCTTCCCCTGGCTCACCTGCCTAAACTGACCCACCTCTTGGCTCCTGCTCCATACTGCTGTGACAGGGAGAGAGGAAAATGCAGCCAGGAGGATCTCAATTTAGTGCAAGTGTAGCATGAAACTCTACTCCTAATACCTTTCACAGAATCACAGAATTAACCAGTTTGGAAAGGACCATCAAGTCCAACCTATCACCTATCCCTTCTAATTAAATAAAACATGGCACTAACTGCCTCATCCAGGCTTTTCTTGAACACCTCCAGGGATGGTGACTCCACCACCTCCCCAGGCAGCCCATTCCAATGAAAAGCCTCTCTTTCTGTGAAGAATTTCTTCCTAATATCCAGCCTAAACCTGCCCTGGTGCAGTTTGAGACTATGTCTTCTTGTTCTGTCACAGTGTGCCTGGGAGAAGAGACCAACCCCCGCCTGGCTACAACCTCCTTTCAGATAGTTCCTAACAGCCCTATCCAGCCTGGCCTTGAATACTTCCAGGAATGAGATACCCACAACTTCTGCTGTTGATATGATATGAGGCAACCTTTTCCAGTGCCTCATCACCCTCACAGCAAAGCATTTCTTCCTAATATCTACGCTAAATCTACCCTCTGTCAGAAACAGTTATTCCAGTTTCAGTGGAATGTTAAATAGACTGCCCCTTATCAAAGCCACCCTCGTAAAAGCATACAGATAGGCTGCATTTTTCTAAGCACAGCATGATCTCTAGTTACATCACAAGAAGCTCACTCAGCATCTTGAGCTATCATGTGTGTATGTAGAGTGAAAGCCCCATAGCTACTGGGACCAATTAATTGTTTTCCTTCGGGAATTATGTCCCTTCTAAATTCATTTTGTGGTACAAGCAGACACCCTAGGAGCTGTGGGGCATTTCTGGCTTATGGGTCACCCAACTGGATATCTAATCAGCTTGACCTTGGCCCATTACAGAAACCTTGTATTAACTCTCATAAATTTGTTCACTTCTAGAATCAGGTGGAAATTATTGTGGAGTTTTGTTCAGTTTTCCTTTATACAAGGAGTCAACAAGTTTACATGCAGTCAGAAACCATGTCCTGAAACAAAACACAATTCTCTGAAAAGGTCTTTGCACAAGGTCACACCTAACGTCAGAATAAGAAAACACTGCATTAGCTGAGTAATCTTTGTGATCTCAGTAGAGGAAAACCTTGCCAGTGAGTGTTTTCAGTGCTAGTCTTGACATATTTCTTTTCTGTACATGTATTTGTAGTAAGATTGCTTAACTAAACATTGGAGCCTCGAGATGTGCTAACATGCAGGACTGTCTCTATGTATGCTGTTGCTTAGACTAGATCCTGAGCCACTTCTGTCTGGAAAGAGGCAACACAGAAATACAGTAGGCTGACAAAATTGTGGTAAAAGAGAAACCAGCAAATTGCTAAATTACAAGGAACAAACCCAGTGCTAATACACTCGAGCACAAGCCCTAGGAGGAGAGGCTGAGGGAGCTGGGATTGTTTAGCCTGGAGAAGAGGAGGCTCAGGGGAGACCTTATTGCTGTCTACAACTTCCTGAGGGGTGGTTGTAGCCAGGAGGAGGTTGTTCTCTTCTCTCAGGCAGCCAGCACCAGAACAAGAGGACACAGCCTCAAGCTGCGCCAGGGGAAGTTCAGGCTTGAGGTGAGGAGAAAGTTCTTCACTGAGAGAGTCATTGGCTACTGGAATGGGCTGCCCAGGGAGGTGGTGGAGTCGCCGTCCCTGGAGCTGTTCAAGGCAGGATTGGACGTGGCACTTGGTGCCATGGTCTAGCCTTGAGCTCTGTGGTGAAGGGTTGGACTTGATGATCTATGAGGTCTCTTCCAACCTTGGTGATACTGTGATACAATGCACAAAACTTTAACGAGGTACAGTAACAAGAACAAAAAAGATAAACAGAAAGCTGATTAAAATTAGTGGTAAGATCAAAGGGACAATTTCAGCACAGTCAAAAAGAATTATGTAAGAAACAGCAGCAGAAGGCTGTTTTCTCATAAGAAACCTTAGGTTAATAAATGCACTGTCCTAACCAAGCGGCATGACAAGAGAGTGTTTTGAAACGGTAGTAAATCTACAAGTAGATCTGTTTTTTTTTATCTGTTTTGGACCTTTCTCCTCTATCCTGGGAAAATTTCAGAACTGCTGACAGGCCCAGCATGGAAAATTATTACTTAGTACAGTTTCCCTTACAACTGTTTTCTTACCTGTGCATGCACTAATGATCAAACAGAGCTCTTGCTCAAATTTGTTTGAAGAGGGCTGCGTAGTGCTGCAGGCAACTTGGTAACGTTATACAAACTATTTGCAATCTTTCACCTTTCCATGAGTAAAGATAAATCTAAATATAAAACAGTGGTTGAAAAATGCCACTCTTCAGAAAACACTCTGGCAGAAATTACTTGCTTTTCACATTGCTTGTTATAATTTGGTGCATAAAGTTGTGAATTAGAATAGAATAGAATCAACCAGGTTGGAAGAGACCGCCAAGATCATCCAGTCCAACCTAGCACCCAGCCCTAGCCAGTCAACCAGACCATGACACTAAGTGCCTCATCCAGTCTTTTCCTGAACACCCCCAGGGACGGTGACTCCACCACCTCCCTGGGCAGCCCATTTCAATGCCAATCACTCTCTCTGGGAAGAACTTCCTCCTAACATCCAGCCTATACTTCCCCCGGCACAACTTGAGACTGTGGCCCCTTGTCCTGTTGCTGGTTGCCAGGGAGAAGAGACCAACCCCCACCTTGTATTCTTTTTACTTATATATTCTTATTTTTTATTATATTCCAATTATTTGCCTTGTATTCTTTCTAAAAGCATATCTGGGGACACAAGCAATGCTTGCAGGGAAGACCTTAACAACAAACTGACCACTGAAGATGATCATTAATGTAGAACACAGAAAAAGGAGCAAAGAGCAGTTTTAGGCATTTTTTCAGGATATCCAAATTTTAGGTCACAACTCAGATATGAGATAGTGGAGAGATCACACTCTGCAATTGTTCCTTCATTATTTTTCACCTATTCCCTGAAAGGCACCTGAGAAATCAGCAGTTTTAAACTACACTATAATTCCACTAAATAGTTATTTTGAAAACACAAACAATAGCAATCTTTTGCCCTTCCTTTCTGGAATATATCAGAATCTTAAAATACACTGGGCACATTCAAAGCTGAAAAGTAAACACAATGTAAAAATGGTGAGGAACAAGCCAGGCTTCAAAGGTTTTGTGATTTCTCTCTAAAACATGCAGTTTCACAGAACAACGTACATCAGTCTAACAAAATCCTTTTGCAGAAAGCAGTTTAAGATTAATTTGCTGGGAGGAAGGAGATTTTGTTTTTCCTCCTTTTTAGTCAGAAAAGTAATACAACCTAAAAAAACTGTAGGCTGATCAACAGTTCTGTGTCAGACAGAAATGAATTTAGAATAGAATAGAATCAATCAGGTTGGAAGAGACCTCCAAGATCATCCAGTCCAACCTAGCAACCAGCCCTAGTCAATCAACCAGACCATGGCACTAAGTGCCTCATCCAGGCTTTTCCTGAACACCCCCAGGGACAGTGACTCCACCANCCCACCCATCCAGCCTGTCCAGGTCCCTCTACAGGGCTCTCCTACCTTCCAACAGATCAACACCTGCTCCTAGCTTGGTGTCATTTCCCATCTTTCCCATATTGCAGGGCTAAAACATCTTAAGTTCACATCCTTTTTTCTATTAATAGATTTTTCTGAAAATAAATCCAGTTCCCTTTTTTTACTACTCAGAAATTGTACTGAGATTTTATGAATAATTCTACTTTACTTTTATATCATGATAGCAATGGAATAATTAACAGTTGCACTAAGGTGCATAGATTTTATCCAGACAAGAACAGAGGCCCAAAAGTTAAGAAAAACTACAGACAAAAGGCTGCAAAAAGAATTTTCCCATGAGCTTTTAGCTTCCTACATCCTATAAACCTTGTCAGCCGAGAAAACTCAGATGGTCACGTCACACCAAAAGGATAGGGAGTTTGCCAAGCAATGACACTGTTTATGCACACCCGTTCCTCTGATGATGGTACTGTTCCAATAGTAAAACAGATTTTAGAAGTGTTCTTTGCAGTAACTATTGAGACAAGAGGAAGAGCTTTGTGAAGCAATGCAAACAGAAGCATAACTAAAACAAATGCTAAAAGCACTGTTTCACCTGATTTTTCTGACTCCTACACTCCCTGAGAATGCAGGAGACTTTCATAGGTTAGTAGAAGTCTCTCAGTAAATTTAACGTTCTTCTTTTGTGTCTCCTTAACAGCAAATTTTATCCTGGGCAGGGATTCCATCCAGAGGGACCTGGACAGGCTGGAGAGGTGGGCCCAGGCCAACCTCATGACGTTTAACAAGGCCAAGTGTAAGGTCCTGCACCTGGGTTGGTGCAATCCCAGGCACAGATACAGGCTGGGTGGGGAATGGCTGAGAGCAGCCCTGAGGAGAAGGACCTGGGGGTCTGGGTCGACGAAAAGCTCAACATGAGCCGGCAGTGTGCACATGCAGCCCAGACAGCAACCCTGTGCTGGGCTGCAGCAAGAGAAGTGTGGGCAGCAGGGCAAGGGAGGGGATTCTCCCCCTTTACTCTGCTCTCGTCAGACCCCACCTGGAGTACTGTGTGCAGTTCTGGAGCCCCCAACACAAGAAGGACATGGAACTGCTGGAGCGGGTCCAGAGGAGAGCCACGAAGATGATCAGAGGGCTGGAGCACCTCTGCTATGAGGACAGGCTGAGAGAGTTGGGGCTCTTCAGCCTGCAGAAGAAGGCTTTGAGGAGACCTTAGAGTGGCTTTCCAGTATCTGAAGGGAGCCTACAAGAAGGCTGGGGAGGGACTATTGACAAGGTCTGGTAATGTCAGGACGAGAGGTAATAGGTTTAAGCTGGAGGAGGGGAGATTTAGACTGGATGTTAGGAGGAAGTTCTTTACAGTGAAGGTGGTAAGACACTGGCACAGACTGCCCAGGGACGTTGTGGATGCATTCAGGGAGGATGGAGGCATTTAAGGCCAGGCTGGATGAGGCCTTGAGCAGCCTGCTCTAGTGGGAGGTGTCCCTGCCTATGGCAGGGGGTTGGAGCTGGATGATCCTTGAGGTCCCTTCCAACCTAAACCATTCTATGATTCTATAACATCCTTTTTGGTATGCCCAGAAGAGATTGTAGAAACATTTAACAGCTCTGGTTTATTTTGCATTTTGTTCTATTTCTACAAATGTTTTAAAAAGGAGAAGAAAAAAAAAAACCCAAACCAAAAAAAAAAAGGAGAGAAGTTTGCTTCTGCAGCAAAAGTAACCAGGTATCTACCGGTTTATGAAAGCTCTACAAGGCAAGACTTCAGGTGTAGGGTATCAAAAATTAAACACCTGACCCAAAAATTAGGCCATAATTTCAATTTTCCATGTTCTGGACTAATTGCACTATACTGTATACGAAGCTGTCTGGATGAAAGCAGTCTGAAAGCATGTTGAAACTGTGCTGGCATCAAAATAAAGATGTGTTGGTAGTGGGTTTTGTTCACAAGAGCATAAATAAAACCTAGGATGTATGGAAGCTTCTGATTTGTGTTATTGAGTAGATTCTTACTTAGCTTTATGTAACAGATGTAGATTTAATAATTTTGACAGCCTTAAATTTTTGCCCTGAGCTTCAGGTCTGAAGGAACCAGGAAACTCAAAGTGAAATTGCTAACGAAAGCACTCTGGAGAGCAATGTGACTATCTTGAAAAGTCCTCTAGCAGAGCTGTTTTGTCTTTTGAAACAACCCAGTCAGCACAAAAAAAGTTGTGAAGAGAAGAATCCCTCTCTGAGTTGGGCAGAATCCCCATGGGACTGTATTTAGCAGCCCTAGCAACTCAAAAGCCAGTCTTTAATAACCTGAATTTAGTAGAAAGTTAATACTATCAATTCGAGATAAAACCACCAGGCAGTAAAAGCCATGAGTCAGTTGGCAAAATTACCTCTCTGTCATATTTCAAGTGCCAGGGAACTCAAGAAGCACTCTAAAGTAAGATCACTAGGATTTCATTCAAGTGTAAAACAATATCCCTACCTTCAGAAAAGGCTCAAATGTTTTGGATAAAATCTCCAAATTAGTAAAACAAAAACACACAAACAAGCAAACAAAAATCCACCTAGCATGGAAAAATTCAGTGTAGGTTAGAAATTAAAGAAATAAAGATCTTTATAATCAAAATGTTTGGCAACTTCTGCCCAACTGTGTTTTGCTCTTTCTATTGCTTCTAGCAGGTGTTGATCTGTTGGAAGGTAGGAGAGCCCTGCAGAGGGACCTGGACAGGCTGGATGGGTGGGCAGAGGCCAATGGGATGAAATTTAACAAAGCCAAGTGCAGGGTTCTGCACTTTGGCCACAACAACCCCAAGCAGCGCTACAGGCTGGGGACAGAGTGGCTGGAGAGCAGCCAGGCAGAAAGGGACCTGGGGGTACTGGTGGACAGTAGGCTGAAGATGAGTCAGCAGTGTGCCCAGGTGGCCAAGAAAGCCAATGGCATCCTGGCCTGTATCAGGAACAGTGTGGCCAGTAGGACGAGGGAGGTTATTCTTCCCCTGTACTCAACACTGGTCAGGCCACACCTTGAGTACTGTGTCCAGTTCTGGGCTCCTCAATTCAAGAGAGATGTTGAGGTGCTGGAACGTGTCCAGAGAAGGGCAACGAAGCTGGTGAGGGGCCTGGAACACAAACCCTATGAGGAGAGGCTGAGGGAGCTGGGGTTGTTTAGCCTGGAGAAGAGGAGGCTCAGGGCAGACCTCATTGCTGTCTACAACTACCTGAAGGGAGGTTGTAGCCAGGTGGGGGTTGGTCTCTTCTCCCAGACAACCAGCAACAGGACAAGGGGACACAGTCTCCAGTTGTGCTGGGGGAAGTCTAGGCTGGATGTTAGGAGGAAGTTCTTCACAGAGAGAGTGATTGGCATTGGAATGGGCTGCCCAGGGAGGTGGTGGAGTCACCGTCCCTGGGGATGTTCAGGAAAAGACTGGATGAGGCACTTAGTGCCATGGTCTGGTTGACTGGATAGGGCCGGGTACTAGGTTGGACTGGATGATCTTGGAGGTCTCTTCCAACCTGATTGATTCTATTCTATTCTACTACATTTATATCTTTATTGTCTTCATTTCCCACTTGAATTGTATTACTGCCCAGAGGCCTGTCTGCATGTAAAACGTCTTTTTCTTCCTTTTCAAACGCTTATTTTCCTTCATCTCCTCTTGCAGCTATCTACTACAGCACATGCTAAAAATACTGCATCAGCACTGAACACACAGTATTTGCCTCCTATTAGGGTTGCAGATGGGGCATCATTGTCTTAGCAGACTACTACTTCCTATTCAAGAAATGGCATTCACAGGATATAAATTTACTTAAAGCTAAAATATTTTTCATTTCATCATTCATTATACCATCATTTCCTCACAACTTGTTTCCCCATGTTACTCCAGCTCATTTTCACATTAACAGTTTGTTTATGGAAGTGCTTTTGAGCCTGTTAAATTTTTATTGTGAAATATTTTGACTAGGAGGCAGAGCACTCATCTCTGAAGAAGAATAGAGACAGTAACCTGGTATACCCCTTAAATGAGCCAAGGTTTTCTGTCCAATCACAGTTTATCACAGCAAGAAATCGCTATATGTTCCAGAATCACAGAATCAACCAGGTTGGAAGAGACCTCCAAGATTATCCAGTCCAACCTAGTACCCAGCCCTAGCCAGTCAACTAGACCATGGCACTAAGTGCCTCATCCAGTCTTTTCTTGAACACCTCCAGGGATGGTGAATCCACCACCTCCATGGGCAGCCCATTCCAATGGCACATCACAGTATCACAGCATTACCAAGGTTAGAGGAAGAACTTCTTCCTCACATCCAGCCTATACTTCTCCCAGCACAATTTGAGACTGTGTCCCCTTGTTCTGTTGCTGGTTGTCTGGGAGAAGAGACCAACCCCCACCTGGCTACAACCTCCTTTCAGGTAGATGTAGACAGCAATGAGGTCACCCCTGAGCCTCCTCTTCTGCAATAAATACTGAATAAGCAACATAAATACTGAAAAGCAACTTAATGATATCTATGATATCCCTTAATGATAGGACACCACCCAGGAAAATATAAAACTATCATACTTTAAAAATAATAAACTACTTTTTATGCAATAGCTTCTCCACTTACCCCATCAAAGAGCCATTTTACACAAGGCCAGGCACTGTCAAAGATTTCCATATTGTAACTCCATCCATCTTAAATATCAAAAACACTTTAAGGTTCTCTTCCCCAAAAGGGCAATAAAAAGGGAAGGTATTTCTTTGTGTTGACAGACAATCAAAAGCAAAAGTTCTAACCAACTCTATATGGATGGAAGTCCAGAGCAAGATTAGTTATTTTAAGAATGGCTGTACTCATTTTAAATTAAAATACAGTGATAAAAATAATCTATTGTACTCAATAATACATACATGTATATACATTTCAACTTCTGAAAGCACTCTAAAGGTCTCTATAGCTTCTTCAGAAAGCTAGTTACTAGGAACACAAAGTTCTGTAGGAGTTGCTGAGGCTAAGTCAGTAGAGACTTCTTTTGGAAGAAAATGTGAAAACAAAACCCCAAACAATAATTAGAAAGTGCTCACAGAAATCACCTGTCAGCTTCTTCTGCTGCTTTCAGAAAATGACTCTAATTCATAGAATCATAGGATGGTTTAGGTTGGAAGGGACCTCAAGGATCATCCAGCTCCAACCCCTGCCATAGGCAGGGACACCTCCCACTAGAGCAGGCTGCTCAAGGCCTCATCCAGCCTGGCTTTAAATGCCTCCAGGGAGGAAGCATCCACAACCTCCCTGGGCAACCTGTGCCAGTGTCTTACCACCCTCACTGTAAAGAACTTCCTTCTAACACCCAATCTAAATCTCCCCTCTTCCAGCTTAAACCCATTACCCCTCATCGTCGACCCAGACCCCCAGGTCCTTTTCCTCAGGGCTGCTCTCAGCCATTCCCCACCCAGCCTGTATCTGTGCCTGGGATTGCGCCAACCCAGATGCAGGACCTTACACTTGGCCTTGTTAAATGTCATGAGGTTGGCCTGGGCCCACCTCTCCAGCCTGTCCAGGTCCCTCTGGATGGCATCCCTGCCCTCCAGCAAGTCAACCAAGACAGCTTGTTGTCATCTGCAAACTTGCTGAGGGTGCACTCTATTCCTCTGTCCATATCACTGACAAAGATGTTAAAGAGCACTGGTAATCCTAGAGGTCTCAGTGATTAAATGATGCCTCAACCACTAACTCCTTTGTATGAGCATTTAATCTTCTCTAAATTCATTGTCTTCATTCATGGTCAACAGGGCATGACTTT
This sequence comes from Tricholaema leucomelas, assembly GCA_013400475.1. Classification (NCBI taxonomy): domain Eukaryota; kingdom Metazoa; phylum Chordata; class Aves; order Piciformes; family Lybiidae; genus Tricholaema lacrymosa; species Tricholaema leucomelas. Next base: position 14,292 of record WAAF01014330.1, on the reverse strand, counting down.
CATACCTTGTTCATGTTCTACCATATGGATATCTATGTTTGAAAACATGGATATCACAGAATCACAGAATGTTAGGGGCTGGAAGGGACCTCGAAAGATCATCTGCCAAAGCAGGATCTCCTAGAGCAAATCACACCAGAACACATCCAGATGGTTCTTGAGTATCTCCAGAGAGGGAGACTCCACAACCTCCCTGGGCAGCCCGTTCCAGTGCTCTGTCACCCTCACAGTGAAACAATTCTTCTTCAGGTTCACGTGGAACCTCCTATGTGTCAACTTCCACCCCTTGCCCCTTGTCAGCCAAACTGGGGAGACGAAGGAGTAGCAAAGATAGCTGGCAGGTGAGAAGTGACAATGGCTGCTCAGGGGTGGCATGGTTCCACTGTATGGCTGGGTTAGTGTGGCTTTGATGCTAGATAGGTGACAGCAGAGCAGTTGGTGACCTGACAACTGCTAAGTCGGCACCTCTGTGCTGCTGCACGGTGTTGATCTGCAAGCTGCATGAGGCTCCAAGGCAGCCCTTGTCCCAGGGATGCAGACAAAGGCCATGACATTTAGGGTGTGCTGTTAGAAGTCTGGCTATCTAGATGCTGATAACGAGGTGGGTGCTGTCTTTCCCTGCTTTTAATCCATCCTGTTAACTAGATGGTGAGTGACCTGTGCAGTACTGAACTTCTGCTTCCACAGAACAAACTGTGTTGTGGAACAGGGCTCACCTCTTGTTCTTTGTAACCCAGAGCAATGTCTATCAACACTGACTGGCACTTTCTCAGTAGCATGTCTCCATAATTGAGAATCTACAATGTTATGTCTGTCAACATCTCTTCAAGTGCCTCCAGGAGAACTGTCAAGACAAAAGAAAAACTTCAAAACCTCAGAACTCCTATGCCTCCCAAGTTATCATTCCAAAAACCTGTTGGCTCTCTTGTATCTGCATCCTCACACCTGGTGTCTTGGACCTGATGCCTAACCAGTGTTAGATATTGAAACATTTTTCAGCATCTTGAAATTTATTGTTCTATAATTTTAAGGAAACCTTTCCCCATTGCATCTCAAAAAAAAACTTCTACTAAGCAATCTCACAGCTGCAAACANCTGAAACAAGCCAAACATGGGTACCAAACATCTGAAACAAGCCAGACGTGGGTACCAAACATCTGAAACAACCCAAACGTGGGTACCAAACGTCTGAAACAAGCCAGACGTGGGTACCAAACGTCTGAAACAAGCCAGACGTGGGTACCAAACATCTGAAACAACCCAGACGTGGGTACCAAACGTCTGAAACAAGCCAGACATGGGTACCAAACATCTGACACAAGCCATATATTCCCAGACTGGAAAATGAAAAGAGCTCCTTAAAGTTAGTAAGGGCATTTTATGCAAAATGAAGTTCACATTTCTAAGCGTGATTTATTGATTTCTAACAATAGCTTTTAACTTTCAGTCTTGCAGATTCAAATTGCTTTTATCCTAGCAGGCAACTTTATGTTCCTACACCTATAATTTTGTTGGCTTCTGTTCAAATTATGAACAATTTTAACTGAAAGCCTTAAATACCAAAGCTTCACTGACAAACTTTAAATTACATAAAATGGACCTCTGTTGTAAGATTCCAAGCAGGCAAAACTCTTGTTGCTCAAACTGTAAACCAGTAATCATGTCTAATAGCCACTTCAGAAAAAGGAAGGACTGTCACAATTTTTCCAAGCCTTAACTTATATTCTGAACATGGAACAATTAAAACTAAACAAAAACACCCCCCCACAAATCACTTTCTTTACATTTGATAGCATGTCGAAGCAATCTTTTGCCTATGTAGAGATACAAAAAAGAATCTAATTCTAGTTGTATCACCCTGTTTCATGCTGTCAGACAGTGGTTTGGCACCAGAGTTCTACTTATCCTAAACCATTGTCTGCATATTGGCAAAGAGTCAAAGAAACCCCCCTATGGCAGGGGTTTGGAGCTGGATGATCCTTGAGGTCCCTTCCAACCTAAACCATTCTATGATCATTCTAAAACCCCCGGTATCTCTTTGAAGATAATGTTGTGCACATGGTATTTCTTGCTGCAGTTTGGGTCTGCCTGATTGAAGTCCAGGTTTGGTAATGCCAAAATATTCTGGACTTTCATAAAATTGTTATGCAATTGGTAGTCCTTGTACCAGCTGTTTATTACTTTGCCAGAAGAATTTCATATGGAACTGTACCATTGACACAGTTAATACCTGCTAGCTGACATAAGGCCGTATTGTGGCCTTTCAGTATCTGAAGGGGGCCTACAAAAAAGCTGGGGAGGGACTTTTTAGGCTATCAGGAAGTGACAGGACTAGGAGGAATGGAGCAAAGCTGGAGGTGGGGAGATTCAGATCAGACATGAGGAAGATGTTCTTCACCATGACAGTGGTGAGAGCCTGGAATGGGTTGCCCAGGAAGGTGGTTGAGGCCCCATCCCTGGAGGTGTTTAATGTCAGGCTGGATGAGGCTCTGGCCAGCCTGATCTAGGGTAGGGGGGGTTGGAACTAGATGATCCTTGTGGTGCCTTCCAACCCTGACTAATTCTATGATTCTATAATGGAGCATTTAGCACACAAATTGGCATTGACATTTGCTGAGCTGAGTAGCCACTTGAGACATTCACACCAATGGAATAAGACTACTTCTACAAGTCCAAAGAAGAGCCACAAAGATGATTAAGGGACTGAAACCTCTCTTATACGAGGACAGATGCAGAGCCTATCTGGGATATTTCATTGTCAAGATCTGACTTCTGATATCCTTATAAATATGTAGTATCTTTAATGTAAATTCTAAAGCTGCTTAATTCTTTCCAGTAAAGTCTGCAACTCTCAAAGAACTGTTTCAGATGTGGAAAAATGCCTGAAGTGTTGCAGTGGACACCAGAAGCTACTGAGTCAGCACAAAGTGCCTGCAGTGATGTCCTATTTACAAGATGATCATTATTAACAAAAGACTTAAAATTCCCTCAGGCAATGATGAAATTAGTCTTTAAAGAGGGTCTGAGAAACCTGTGTTCTAGTTTATAGAACAATTACAGTTGGACTTTTACATGTGGAAGAGATTGAAAATACTCTCGTTCAGACTTTTTGCCCACTGCCTCTACCACTGGACAGTCCAGCAGAGGACAAGAAAAGAAGTGATCACATGAAGCCCCACACTAATGACAGTCAGCTCCCTTGGAGATTGATGGTAAAGAATGTGTTGCTTGCCAAAGGAATTTCACCATGTCCAACAGTTCCTCACTAATGGGTAAAGCTATCCCATGTAGACACAGCTGTGTGCAATACATCCAGCACTGTAAGGATTTTCCTGGACTGCTTCCACACAGATGTCAAGCAGCTTTTCTCATAAGATTTTGGAAAGATTTGTAATCATCTGGGATAAAAGAGTATGATTAAGGTTGGCTGGCTCAGCTGGTGCTGACAAATGTACTGGCATCTGCTTTTCCTCCTCCTGAAAATAATTTTCCAAGGGAACTAGATCAGCAACAGACTGAGAAATAGGAGGAATAAATATATCTTTCATTGTCTTTGTGGTGAAACCTTACGGGGTTTTGAGATACTCCACGGTGACCAAAAAGAGGTAACACTTGAAGATCTGAGATCCAGACAGAAGGATCCCAGTAAGCAGAATATTAAGATTGCTTGGTGCAGGAAATAACGGAAGGACAAGATCCCTGTGGTTTTGAGCAGAAAGTATCTCTGTTGCCTTGCATATCTGGAGAGGAAGATAAATATTTCTTCTAAGCAGGGCACTGTGTTGCAACAGAACCTAGAGCCTTTCCAGGGTACCAAGGTAGGCACCAAGAAACTACGTAAGGAATTCTAATCACACACTTGGCTTGTGCCTGCCTTGTGCAAGGCCTACATTCTTCCCAAATTTGGGTAAAGCAAGCCTATGACTTCACCTAATATGGTCAAGCTCAGCTAACTGCCATTCTGATTGGCTATTCTATGTCCAAAGGTCCATTAGTCTTGGGCTGTACTGATAAAAAGAGATGAGCAGGTAACACATTGTGCTTGCCTGTTGTTGCCTGCCACCATTGCTCTCTACCTCTGGCAGTGATTCTGCCATTGCTTCTGCAGCATTATGGTAATCTATAAGCTAGCTCTGCTGAACTGCCTGAAAACTATCTGCCTCAAGTTTACCAGGAACAGGTTTAAATGTCTCCACAGGATTGGCCTGTATAGCCAGCATGCCATTGTGCTGAGACTGCACATGATAAGACATCCTGCCTACACCTGAAAGTCTCCTGCCAAGACAGGAAGTCCTGGAGATACACAGATCATCCAGAGAAATCAAGATAAGGTCAGAGATTGTCTGCCTCCTTTCCCTAGCACGCAGAAGCCTTAGCAGCTAAGAAGACATCAACAGAACCCTTTGCAAGTGTTTGGCTACTGTCTGAATCTGTAGCTAGCCCCACGAGTCAGGAAACAATATTTTGTGAGTAAATACTTCAAGCCTCTTGTAGTTTACCAATTACCTTCTGCCATAAGCAAAGAAAGCTACCTGAGCCCATCTAGTGGGCAAACAGTATATTGACCACAAGAACTTTCTCTTCCAGTTCAATTAAGGTTCATATACTTTTGCTAGTTATTTCCAGATCTAGTTATTCCTTTGCGTAATGTTTCCACGACCATTGCAGAAGAACCTAATTACTATTTAAAAATAGTGGTAGGGGTGGTGAAAGTTCTGAATATTGAAAATTAATAAACAGTACTAATGTTGAAAATCTTATCTCTCATCAATTAATTACTCCTCCATTAGACTGTCACATAGTGTTAGAAGGCTGGATAAAGAGTTGGAATTATTCATTGGTAAGTATGCATTTGCTCTTAATACATTAATTTCAATTGTGACTTCAGCTACTAAAAGCTGCTAAAAAGATTCACATAATTGAAATTTTAGAATCATAGAACTGATTTGGTTGGAAGAGACCTTTAAGATCATTAAGTCCAACCATTACCTAACTCTACCAAGGCTGATGCTAAACTGTATCCCTCAGCACCACATCGCTGCCTCTTTGAAACATCTCCAGAGTTAGGGATTCAGCCACCTCTCGGGGGAGCCTGATCCAGTGTTCAAGAACATTGTCAATCAAGTTTCTTCTAATGCCCAATCTAAACCTCCCTTGGTGAAACTTGAAGCTGTTTGCTCTTGTGCTATCACTTGTTCCTAGAGAGATCAATCCTCACATGGGGATTACTTCCTTTCAGGGAGCAATGAGGTCTCCCCTTAGTCTCTTTTAACTTCAGCTGAATGACTCCAGTTCCCTCAGCTGCTTCTTACCAGACCTGTTCTTCAGGCCCTTCACCAGTTTTGTTGTCCTTCTCCAGACTTTCTCCAGTACCCCAAATGTCATTCTTATATTGAGGGCTCCAAAACTGAATGCAGTGCTCAAGGTGTGGCCTCAGCAGTACTGAGAGGAAAATTCCATAAAGTACCAAGGAGAGTTAGAGGGCAGAACTCTGCAGAGGGACCTGGACAGGCTGGATACATGGGCACAGTCCAACAGCATGAACCATATAATCAATCACGTTGGAAGAGACCTCCAAGATCATCCAGTCCAACCTAGCACTCAGCCCTAGCCTATCAAGTAGACCATGGCACTAAGCACCTCATCCAGGCTTTTTTTGAACACCTCTAGGGATAGCAATTCCAGCACCTTCCTGGGCATCTCATTCCATTGGCAAATTGCTCTCTCTGTAGATGAAGAACTTCCTCCTAATATCCAAATTGAGACTGTGTCCCCTTGTTCTGTTGCTGCTTGCCTGGCAGAAGAGACCAACCCCCATCTGGCTACAACCTCCTTTCAGGTAGTTGTAGACAGCAATGAGGTCTGCCCTGAGCCTCCTCTTCTCTAGGCTAAACAACACCAGCTCCCTCAGCCTCTCCTCATAGGGAGAGTTTTAACAAGTCTAAATTCCAGCTTCTACACTTTGACCAAAACAACCCCATTCAGCACCCCAGGCTAGGGACATAGTGGCTGGAGAGTGGCCAGGTAGGAAGTTACCTGGAGGGACTGATCGACAGCCAGTTGAACACAAGCCAGCAGTGTGCCCAGGTGGCCAAGAAGGCCAAAGACATCCTGGCCTGTATCAAGCCAGCAGGACTAGGGAGGTCATTCTGACCCTATACTCAGCACTAGTTAGGCTACACCTTGGATACTGTGTCCAATTCTGGGCCTCCATTTAAGAAAGATGTTGTGGTGCTTGAATGTGTCCAGAGAAGGGCAACAAGGCTGGTGAGGGGGCTGGAGTACAAGCCCTGTGAGGAGCAGCTGAGGGAGCTGGGGTTGTTCAGCCTGGAGAAGAGGAGGCTCAGGAGAGACCTTATTGTTCTCTACAACTACCTGAAAGGTTGTGGCCAGGTGGGGGTTGGTCTCTTCTCCCAGGAATCCAGTGACAAAACAAGAGGATACAGACTCAAGCTGCGCCAGGACAGGTTTACGCTGGACTTTAGGAAGAAGCTCTTCACAGAAAGAGTGATTGGCATTGGAATAGGCTGCCCAGGAAGTGGTGGAGTCACCATTCCTGGAAGTATTTTTAAAAAGTCTGGATGTGGCACTTAGTGCCATGGTTTAGTTGATGTTAGGTAATAGGTTGGACTTGATGATCTCAAAGGTCTTTTCCAACCCAGTTGATTCTGTGACTATTTCTCAATTGGTCTCCACGTAAAAGAGAGAAAAAAAAACAATTAAGTCCAGGCTACTGACTTTTTCTTTACATTCTGTGGCAGGGGGGTTGGAGCTGGATGATCCTTGAGGTCCCTTCCAACCTAAACCATTCTATGATTCTATGATTCTGACTTCTTACAGATATGATCCTTTACGTAAATGCAATTTGATCACTCCATATGCTACAGAAGATTTTATGTTTTACTTTTCATTACTAAAAGAATGGAATTAAAAATAACCCTGTGTTCAGTCCAAATCAGTGTCTGGTAGATTGCTTCTTTACCTTCTATGGACTCACACTGTAAAACTCTCTACTGTCAAGTGCAATGTTTTCTTATGTGCAATTTCATTGATTTCATCAAACTTATAATGACTGCTCCTGGGCACAATTATTTGCAGGGTCACATCTAGAGTGAAGGAGCACCATCAAAGTATAACCAGAAAAAAAAGTTTGCTATAACAAAATGAAATCCTTTTATCAAACCAGTCAGCAAGTTTCTATAAATGCATACTTGGCAATCCCACAAGGCTGCTTCACATGGAAGTTTCAGACATCTGTGTTGCAGCCTAAAAAATGCCACCTTAACAGACAGATGTGTTCAGCATCTATGTAACATGCCAGGACAGTGATGGTAGCAATCCAATTCATCCAGTCACTTTTTATTCTGTGAATATTCACTGTAGAAATTAAGGGGAGTTTTACATATGTTAACCCCCCACCCCTCTTATTTTAAATGAACACTTGTAGACCAGCAAGTGTGCTTCCAAACATTTAAACATGAAGAATTTGCAGTGTATGTAATCCATGCTATGTGTCTATTGTTTTGAATTTCACTTCATTCCATAAGAGAAACCAAACTGGGCCCTTCTCTAGAAAGCCTTCAGCATGCAAGCATTTTGCTTTCATTCCTGAATTCGTTCAGAGCTTATTTACTAGCACACTACACATAAATTTGCATTTGGTGTGTTAGCCCATGCTAAGTGGAGTTGGAGTCACATTCCTCCTTTAAATGAGAGCTGGTAACTCATGGCTTTATTCATTCCTCCTTTAAATGAGAGCTGGTAACTCATGGCTTTATTGCCCATGTGAGCACTTCTTTCACTGCCAAGTCACACAGATTAATTTCAACCACCTTTGGCAATTATTTAAACTAATTTCTTTGGCTGCACTAGAATTGAAGGAGAAGTTGGTGCTACTGAGCTTCCCAACAGCTGAGAGACATTAATGATCATGCAGTCTTCTCAGTCTTTTGACTAGAGCACCGGTTCTCTTTTACCTTAGGCTCACTCCTGCAGCCCTGATGCACTTTCTCCACCTGATAGGTGAGCTTTAACATATGCCAGTCCGTAATGTGTCCCTACAACATTACAGTTAGGAACTACTATGGTCTTGATATCCTAATTTGGTTGTATAGAAGTATTCTAAAGGAGCTGGGAGACAAGCTGCCCTTTTAAATTCAACTCTTGATCAAGAAGAATATAGTGCATGGATTGAGGAAATCAGCTAACTAGTCAAGACTGCAGTTACATCAGCAGCTGTGCAAAACCAGCCACTGCCTACTCACATGTCCAAGGGTGTTCTGCCTTGACTGCAAGTCCCCTATCCACCAAGATATCAAAACTCCTTTTAAGCAATTCCTGATGGTGACCTCACTCTTCTCATAGGAGAGGTCACTGCAAGACAGTGGTCAAAAAACATTCTTCTGCCTGAGGCATACAATCTACTCTCTAATTGCTGTTGCACTGATGGCAATGCCGGACACTATCCCCATAGCAGCGAAGCACTCAGCAATAGAGCAAGGATTCTAGCTTTTACTCCAGCTGAAGCTAAAGGCCTTACACAACAAAATAAATACCAGAAATATGTAAGACAGATGGTCTCAACTTTAAGATCTGGAAAGATATAAGGCCTTTGTGAAGAAGTAGCTTTATTGACTACCATGAGGACCAAACAACAAAGAAAATTAACAGAAAATCACCAAGACTAGGAAGAACAGAAATTGCCAAAACCACATAAAGACAATGAGACAAGAGCGAGCTTTGAGGGTCTTTTTGGTAAAATAACATGGCAGAGAGCACAAAGTATATAGGAGGTTGTTGGGGGCAACTAGTTGTTTCAAGAGACAGAGCTATTTACAGAAGGAGACTGATGATGGGCCATTATTTCAGTTTTATGCACTGGAAACACACTATGATAAGAAAGGCCAAACTTCATTTAGAGGGATGAAATCTTTAGAGGTCACAGTCATAGGAAAAGGAAGGAAATGGGAAGGAACAGAAGAAATACAGCATAAGTGGGAATGAAAACAGAATGGCTGAATTAAACTAACGATGATTCACATCAGCAAAGTGTGATGAAATCCATTATTATATACTTAAAGAACTAACTTAATCTTGCTCTCAAATAGGGTGGGTGTATTGGAGGCCTGAAGAAAGATTACATACTATCTACCTTTGAGAAGGTAAAGAACCTGGAAAATCATANAGACTTTGTCAATAGTCCCTCCCCAGCCTTCCTGTAGGCTCCCTTCAGATACTGGAAAGCCACTCTAAGGTCTCCTCGAAGCCTTCTCTTCTCCAGGCTGAAGAGCCCCAACTCGCTCAGCCTGTCCTCATAGCACCATACATAAATAAATACACCATAGAATCACAGAATCAACCAGGCTGGAAGAGACCTCCAAGATCATCCAGTCCAACCTATCAGCCAGCCCTAGCCAATCATCTAGATCATGTCACCAAGTGCCCTCACCCAGTCTTTTCTTGAACACCTCCAGACACAGCGACTCCACCACCTCCCTGGGCAGCCCATTCCAATGACAAATCACTCTCTCAGGGAAGAACTTCCTCCTAACATCCGTTTAACTGAGATTTACAGACAGAAACAAATCTCATGTTTAATGAATCCATTCATAAAAGCACACAAGTTACAAAAAAACAAAAAACAACAAAACAAAAAACACACCAAAACCCCAAACAAGCAAAAAACATACAAACTAAAAAAAAACAAACCACCAAACACCAATCAAAAACCAAACAGCCAAAATTAAATTGCCCAAAGCAAAGCATGTTTTACCTCTTCATTTGTCTTTGCTAGACTAACTGGTCTAGTGTGTATGAAGGAAGTGCTTATTTAATATATTGACTTTAATACAGTGTTTCCTGATGTCCTAATGAGACATTCTCAAAAAGAAAGGAAATACAGCTATGATGAAATTACCTTAAATGAGGATATGTCTGGTTGGATAAATAGTTAGCAATAGTTCACCGCCAAAGGAGGAGCACATTTCAAGCTGTGTATCAGAAAGTATCAGCTCAGACATACAGTATACTCTCTGAATAAAGGATTAAAGCTCAGTGAGACAAGAGCCTGTGAAAGTCACCAGAATGGGTAAAGTTGCAGCACCTAGGAAGGTAGGTAAATATTTTATTTGAGAGGCTGAGGGAGGAGGACAGTAGGCTGAAGATGAGGCAGCAGTGTGCCCAGGTGGCCAAGAGGGCCAATGGCATCCTGGCCTGTATCAGGAAGAGTGGGGCCAGTAGGACAAGGGAGGTTATTCTTCCCCTGTACTCAACACTGGTCAGGCCACACCTTGAGTACTGTGTCCTGTTCTGGGCTCCTCAACTCAAGAGAGATGTTGAGGTGCTGAAATGTGTCCAGAGAAGGGCAACAAAGCTGGTAAGGGGCCTGGAACACAAACCCTATGAGGAGAGGCTGAGGGAGCTGGGGTTGTTTAGCCTGGAGAAGAGGAGGCTGAGGGCAGACCTCATTGCTGTCTACAACTACCTGAAGGGAGGTTGTAGCCAGGTGGGGGTTGGTCTCTTCTCCC
>WAAF01014328.1:5655-16374 GCA_013400475.1 Tricholaema leucomelas | reverse complement strand
TCACTGAGAGAGTCATTGGCTACTGGAATGGGCTGCCCAGGGAGGTGGTGGAGTCGCCGTCCCTGGAGCTGTTCAAGGCAGGATTGGACGTGGCACTTGGTGCCATGGTCTAGCCTTGAGCTCTGTGGTGAAGGGTTGGACTTGATGATCTGTGAGGTCTCTTCCAACCTTGGTGATACTGTGAGACTGTGAGACTGTGATAATTGGCAAACTAAAACCTGAAAGCTTTCTTTAAAATGAAAAGTAGATTTATAACTCAAACCTGGTAGTTGTTCATTCAAATGTATCTATTCACACAAGTTATGCAAAGAGTCCTCCCTAAAACATCATTAAAAAAAAAATCAAGTTTCCTTGTCCAAAATGATCTTACCAGAACAAACATTTTTAAACTGTATTTTAGCAATTGCTATAATTATTGCCACTGGAACCTTCTTGTGGCCTTCCAGTATCTGAAGGGGACCTACAAAGAAGCTGGGGAGGGACTTTTTAGGCTACCAGGTAGTGACAGGACTGGGGGGAATGGATGAAAGCTGGAGGTGGGCAGGTTCATACTGGAGGTGAGGAGGAAGTTGTTCAGCATGAGAGTGATGAGAGGCTGGAATGGGTTGCCCAGGGAGGTGGTTGAGGCCCCATGGCTGGAGGTGTTTAAGGCCAGGCTGGATGGGGCTGTGGGCAGCCTGCTCTAGGGTAGGGTGTCCTTGCCCATGGCAGAGGGGTTGGAAGTAGGTGATCCCTGCAGTCCCTTCCAACCCTGACTGGTTCTATGATTCTAAGTCAGAAATCGCTTCCCCCTCCCCCACCTCCTTCATACACTGCTGTATTTCACCCAAAACAAATTAGGTATTTGAGTTGTGAAAGTGAAGCCACCTGAGCAAACAGGTCTGGCCTCCTACCCCAGACAGCATACTACTTGTACCAGCCAAAATCCACAAAACCAAGTGCATTTCAAATGAAGAAACTGCAGGCTAAATGTTCAAACCTTTGCCTGCAGCAACTATTTTGTGCCTGCCTTGATCAGAGAGAGAATGGTTACTGATGAGCTTTAAAATATTGTGCCTCAGAGTTAGTTTAGTAATTGCTGGAAATGAGAAGTGAATCTTCTGTCTCTGTCTGCCAGCATTAACGACCAAATTGGTTTTAAGTAATGCCCATTTTAAAGGACATTCAGAAAAGAAGGAAAAGGGATATGAAGTTTTTATATTACATTACTGGATGTTAGGAAGAAGTTGTTATGGTGAGGGTGGTGAGACACTGGCACAGGTTGCCCAGAGAGGCTGTGGCTGCTCCCTCCCTGGAGGTGATGAAGGCCAGGTTGGATGAGGCCTTGAGCAATCTGTTCCTAGTAGAAGGTATCCCTGCCTATGGCAGGGGCTTGGAACTGGATGAGCTTTGAGGTCCCTTCCAACATAAACCATTCTATGATTATAGAACAAAAATTGAAATCTGCCTACATGAAATATTAACAAGGAAAAAAAAGTTAACAAGGGAGAAGTTAAAGAGAACAAAACCCCAACAAACTAAAAATAAATAATAAAACAAACAAACAAACAAACAAACAAGCAAAACAACAAACACAACAAAACAAGCAAGGAAAAAAACCCAAATGACCAACGAGCCAAACAAAAAAGTAAATGCTTATAGGGCTGTTTTTCATCAGTCCAAACGTGATCTCAAATCATCTCAAGAAGCCAGAAAAGTTCTCTCCTGCAGAATTTATCTGCAAAACAAATAAAAAATTTCTAGACAATAAACCAAACCTAGTCCATGGTTATCACTTGAAACTGGAAACACTGTCACAGCTCCTATCTTGTATCACAAACTCTGTATTTACTAACAAGAGACACTAAGCAGCCAGTCACTAGTGGTGTTCCCCAAGGATCAGTGCTGGGCCCAGTCCTTTTCAACATCTTTATTGATGATCTGGATGAGGGGATTGAGTCCAGCATCAGTAAGTCTGCAGATGACACCAAGCTAGAGGCAGGTGTGGATCTGTTGGAAGGTAGGAGAGCCCTGCAGAGGCACCTGGACAGGCTGGATGGGTGGGCAGAGGCCAATGGGATGAGACTGAACAAAGCCAAATGCAAATGCAGGATCCTACACTTTGGCTACAACAACCCCAAGTAGTGCTACGGGATGGGGACAGAGTGGCTGAGAGCAGCCAGGAAGAAAGAGACCTGGGGGTACTGGTGGATAGTAGCTGAAGATGAGCCAGCAGTGTGCCCAGGTGTCCAAGAGGGCCAATAGCATCCTGGCCTGGATCAGGAACAGTGTGGCCAGTAGGACGAGGGAGGTTATTAACACTGGTCAGGCCACACCTTGAGTGCTGTGTCCAGTTCTGGGCTCCTCAAATCAAGAGAGATGTTGAGGTGCTGGAACGTGTCCAGCAAAGGGCAACAAAGCTGGTGAGGGGCCTGGAACACAAACCCTACGAGGAGAGGCTGAGGGAGCTGGGGTTGTTCAGCCTGGAGAAGAGGAGGCTCAGGACAGACCTCATTGCTGTCTACAACTACCTGAAGGGAGGCTGTAGCCAGGTGGGGTTGGTCTCTTCTCCCAGACAACCATCAACAGGACAAGGGGACAAAGTCTCAATTTGTGCCGGGGGAGGTCTAGGCTGGATGTTAGGAGGAAGTTGTTGCCAGAGAGAGTGATTGGCATTGGAATGGGCTGCCCAGGGAGGTGATGGTGTCACTGTCCCTGGAGGTGTTCAAGAGAAGCCTGGATGAGGCACTTAGTGCCATGGTCTGGTTGACTGGATAGGGCTGGGTGCTAGGTTGGAGTGGATGGTCTTGGAGGTCTCTTCCAAGCTGGTTGATTCTATGATTCTATGATTCTAAGCATTCAAAAAAAGATAAAAAGTTACTGACCAATGGCGCCACTAATAACTCTCACTTTAGTAAATAACACAACCAGAGGAGATTTGTTTTCCAGTTATCTTTACTATTTTCAGAGAGGAGATGCACATTTTGTTAAGCAGAGCTACCTTGTAACAATCACACAAAAAATTACCCTGCGAATACCCTTTCCATCAGGCCAAAGGCAGATGGTGCTCATGTTCAACACCAAGCAACACTGCCACTCAAATAGACTTCAGCTATGAGCTCCATCTGTGTTTTAATTACTACAGCAAAGCCCTCTATTATACCTTCAATGGCTCTACAGTTTAACAACACTAAATATAAGCTTTTCTGTGAACGTTTCCCACGTGTAGCCATTATGCACTGTTTGCAGAGAAAAAGGTTAAAATATTGAGATACAGAAAAAAAGCTTGACAGCTTCCTGAAAACAAAGAAAAGCTTTCTGATAAAGTGTGTGTTGAAAATAGCTACTTAAGTTCTCATTCACTTATTTAGTAAATGTAGCTGTGGAGGAGGAAAGGATAGGAGCAGGAGGAGGAAAACATAAAAAAGCACTTTACCCCAGTCTGGTAATTCACTAAGCAGTAATCACATCCAAAAGGTCTATTGCCGAGTCCATTATCAGAGCTGTTAGTCAGGGAACCCCTCAGGCATATCTGTTTCCAGGTACAGTCCTTGCAAGTAGAAAAGGGAGGAGGGATGGCATAGTACTAGACAGAGTACTTCACAACTCTTCTGGTCTAGGCAAATGTACCCTAGGGGATGTCAAGAAAACTGTTCCTTCTGACTGAGACAAGTGTGATGGTTTGGGTATCCCCCACTCCCCCACACTTTGGAAATCACCCAGACTAGACTCAGTCGGCTCTGGAAATTTGAATGAAGCTTATATTTACAGCTGGCACAATGTACAAGCAGAAATTTACAGTATATACAGGTATATACAGAAATACACAAGGTAAAAGGTAATACAGAAACACAGCAGCCCTCCCAGAAACCTGAGTCGCCAGGAGGGGCTCCCAACCGCCCTTCCACCTTCTCCCACCCCTCTCAACCAAGGAAGAATGGAGGTTCAGCCAGGGGGTAAGGAAGCAAAGTGGATTAATCAGAGAGATGGCAGAGAGGCTAGAGAGAGAGCACCCAAGCAGAAGTGCCTTATCTATATTTGAATTCTTGTTCTTATACCTCTCAGCCAGCCTATGAGTGAAGTAGACATCACCCTTGTTTTCTCCTTCACAGCCTGTAATCTAGTTCTTCTTACCAAAACACTCTAGCTACCTTCAAACTAGCACAAGTTAGTTTAAACACCAAGTCACTGCAACACTGACGTTCTATGCTGCTTTTCCAAAGAACTTGTCCCTTTCGTGCCCTTCAAATCCATGTTTCACTTGCCTAAGAGAATTTCTGAAATAAAGCACTGTAGAGTAAAACTACAATTCACTTTATCAATAAAAATACTCAAGAAAGGCAAAACCCCTTAAAGCCTTCAAGTTATGCTGTTTTTCTTTAATTATAGCCAAATAAGCCTACAAAAAAAAACCAAACCCAAACAAAACCACAAACGAACAAAAAACAGCAGAGTGACTGTAACAGTACTGTTTTCATTGTAGCAACTATTTCCTTCTTGACTAGATGTGCTAGTTTGAGCCTAGCTAGCATGTTTTGGTGAGAAGAACGAGATGATAGGCTGTAAAATGAAAACAATGGTGAGGTCTACTTCCCTCACAGCCTTGCTGGGATGTGTAAAGAAGAAAGGCAAAACAAAGATTACTTCACTTGCTTCTTCTCTTCCCTGGGGAGCTTTGCCTGCTGGGGAGAAGCTGAGGCTGCTGGCTGGACTCCATCTTGCTCTCTAACCTCACCCTCCTTTTGCTTGGCTGCTTCACCTTGCTTTTTAACCCTCTTGGCCAAACCTCCATTCTTCCTTGAGACTGGGGTAAGGTTGAGAGGGGTATGGGGAAAGGTGAGAGGTGGTTGAGAGCCCCTCCTGGGGACTCAGGTTTCTGGGAGGGGAGTTGTGTGTGTATTACCTTTTTTCCCTTATATATTTCTGTCTATAACTGTATATACTGTGAATATCTGCTTGTAAATTGTGCCAGCTGTAAATATAAGCTTCATTCAAATTTCCAGAGCCGACTGAGTCTAGTCTGGGTGATTTCTAAAAGTGTGGGGGGCGGGGGACACCCAAACCATCACAGTAGCCCATTAGTAGCATTTCTAAGTGACTGAAACAAGGAAAACGAGTGAATGACCCACTGTGACTTGTCACACACTAAGGACTAAAAGACTTCCTCCGTGCCATCAAATAAAAAGATTTGCCAGACTAATTCCAAACTAACTGTTCAAAGAGGTCCAAGATTGTTTCATTCCCAGAGAAAACCAGATAAACTGGTTTAGTTCTGGACTTCAGTTCCCTGTTGGCTTCCACTCTTTTCCAGTGTAATGGCTTAAGAGATTTACATTCAGAAAACTGAAAACCAAATTCTTTTCCAGTGCAAACTGTGCAGCTTTCACTGAAGTCAACACCATCTATTTTCAGCCAACATCCCTGCAGCACCTCCAATTCTTTTCACCTTGAGATTAATTCCGGTGCATTAAAAGTAATAGCATCACTATAACAAACAACAGCAAAAGAAATAACCCCAAGCCAAGCAAGCAAGCAAGCAAACAACCAACGAAAGACAAAACCCTCACCTTCAGCCTCTCTGAGGTAATACATACTGAAACTGAAGAAACAGCAGTCATTAACTGAATCATGATTGAAGACCTTTCTTAGATGCGCAGTTTTGCTTCCGCTTTGGGGTTGAATAGTTGTATGCCTTCACAATTTTGACTTTGATTAAGGAAAAAATCCACACTTAACAAACACTGTGGCTTGGGAGGTACAGAAGAGGGGAACCAAAAACCAAAACACAAACTATACAAGCCCAAACTGAAATCCTCAAAAAAAAGAAACCAAAACCAACCAACCAAAAACCAAACCAAAAAACAACCAGTGAAGTGTTGAATATTAGCTGTTACAGATAAACACAGAATCACAGAATGTTAGGGGTTGGGAGGGACCTTGGAATATCATTGAGTCCACACACACCCCCTACTCCCCCCAACCATAGCTGGATCACCTAGAGCAGGTCACACAGGAACGCATCCAGGTGGATGCATACCTCTCTGGGCAGCCTCTTCCTGTGTTCTGTCATCCCCACAGTGAGAAAGCTTTTCTTTATGTTTACATGGAACCTTCTATACTCCAACTTGCACCCACTGCCCCTTGTCCTATCATTGGACATCACTGAGAAGAGCTTGGTTCTGCCCTCCCAACACTTGCCCTTCACATATTCATAAGACATTAATGAGGTCAATCCTCAGACTCCTTTTCCAAGCTAAAGAGCACCAGCTCCCTCAGTCTCTTCTCATAAGGAAGATGTTGCCCTCACTTTATCATTTTTGTGGCTCTGCACTGGCTTCTTTCAAGCAGTTCTATGTCCTTGAGCTGAGGGGCCCAGAACCGGACACAGTGTTCCAGATGTGGCCTCACCAGGGCAGCCTACAGTGGGAGGAGAACCTCTCTCAACCTACTAGCCACACTCTTTGAACACATTCTAGGATGTCGTTGGCCTTCTTGGTTACATGAGCACACTGCCTGCTCATGGTCACCTTCCATCCACTAGGATGCCCAAATCCTCTTCCCCTATGCAGCTGTTCAACAGGTCAGTCCCCAACCTATACTGATAGCTGGGGCTGATTTTTCCAAGGTCCAAGACTTTACACTTGCTCTTGTTGAAGTTCATTCAATTTCTCCCTGCCTACCCCTCCAGCTTGTCCAAGTCTCGCTGAATGGCAGCACAGCCTTCTGGTGTGGTAGCCACTCCTCCCAGCTTTATGTCATCAGCAAACTTGCTGACAGTGCTCTCTGTGCAGCACTGACCCCTATGGGACTCCACTAGCTACAGGCCTCCAACTAGACTCCA
Source organism: Tricholaema leucomelas (assembly GCA_013400475.1). Classification (NCBI taxonomy): domain Eukaryota; kingdom Metazoa; phylum Chordata; class Aves; order Piciformes; family Lybiidae; genus Tricholaema lacrymosa; species Tricholaema leucomelas. The sequence continues at coordinate 9,554 of WAAF01014328.1, read as the reverse complement.
TCCTATTGACCACAACTCCCTTACTTCTTCCCTTCAACCAGTTCCCAATCCACCTCACTACCTGATCACCCAGACCACACTGCCTCAGTTCAGCTGAAAGGATGCTGTAGGAGAGACTGTCAAATGCTTTACTGGGATCAAGATAAACCACATCCACTGCTCTACCAGCATCTGTCCACATGGTCATGTCCTCATAAAAAGCTGTCAGGTTGGTCAAACAGGACTTAAACACAGAAAACACAAACCAGCCAGCTCAGGCAAAAACAAGCTGTTCAGGACCACACAAGTTTACAGAGTTTTAAAATGCCTTTCATAGTACACTATTATTTTTTTTTTGTTGTGTATTTGCCTTTACAGGGGTTTTCCCTCCTAAGGAACAATTACTTAAGCTACCCACCACTGCAAAATAATCATATTTACAGGATATCACAATAGCCCCCAAACTGAAAAGCAGTAATTTTGAAGTAGGAGAATGTAATCTCAGAAATCAATGCAGTAGTGGAATGAAAACAGGTTGCCAGTCAATATGGACTGGAAGTACCTCTAAAATTCATAACTTTATGAACCCATCATAGAGAGTATCAGTTCTAGCTACCAGTGCTGCCTGGTTTGATACTGTTTGGGTACACGTGTTCAGCTAAGTGCATACACATGGTTCCAGACACTTCAAATAATGTCAGTTAAATGAATCCTACGCAGATTTACCTTAATTTTCATACAGCTGAAGAGGGAAATTCTAGATCTCAGGGGCCCAGAGGAGGGGAGATTTTTAGAACCAAGTGAAAAAAGAGACACGTAAAATGTTCCATATGATTATTTTTTTCCTCCATTGGCAGCCTTCCTGATTAAATGATCTAACCTTACAGAACTACATGAGTGCTAATCTCTTAAGTAATTTCATTTACTCCAGCAGGACTGAAAATATTACATACATCCTGTCAGCAAATCTTAGCAAGATTAGGGAATAATTTTTCTCCTACTGACTAAAAAGTAAGCCACATGGCCTTCACATCCCTGCTGCAAATAATTCTTTAGTAGGGAGGCAGCAATTGAGCAAGCATCACTTACTAGTTGCAAAAGACCACGTATTTTCTCCATTATAATTAACATACATGGGGGAAAAAAAGGAGAAGCTCCATGCTTTGAAGACATAATTATGAAAAACGGATTTAGACTTTGTGTTGGGGCAAAATCTGGCCAGATTGAGCAGGCTGAGAAAGGTAAGGCAGTCACAGCTCCATACCGCCACATCCAATCACAGAATCACAGCATTGACCAGGTTGAAAAACACCTTCGAGATCATTGAGTCCAACCTATCACCTAACACCTTCTCATTAACTACACCATGGCACTGAGTGACTCATCCAGTCTCCCTTTAAACACCTCCAGGAATGGTGACTCCACCACCTCCCTGGGCAGCCCATTCCAATGCCAGTCACTCTTGCTGTGAGGAACTTCTTCCTAATCTGCAGCCTAAACCTACCCTGGTGCAGATTGAGGCTGTGTCCTCTTGTTCTGTCCCTGGTTGCCTGGGAGAAGAGACAGACCCCCACCTGGCTACAACCTCCCTTCAGGTAGTTGTAGAGAGCTCCCCTAAGCCTCCTCATCAGAGCGAGGTTAAGCATGAATTCCCACTAAGCACAAGCACACAAAGCACAGGTATATACCACACACACGTGGCCAGCCACACAGACCAGACAGACACAAAGAGCATAAACAGCCTCATCCCTCTCTTGTTTGGCTGAGCAGGATGGAGGTCTCATGATGAGAAGATTCACTGCATGCAACGTGAGTTTCTCTAGCTGGGCTCTGACAGTCAGTCTGGCCATTTGTTAGTTTCTGGACCTCAGCCTCCTCAGGTGCTCTCCAGGCTGCAGACATGCTCCCGTTGCTGGCAGTCTCACTTAAGCACACACAGACGCACATCGCTGGCTGAGATTCCTCCGGTCCCTCAGCAGCCAACCTCCTGTGGTTTCACCTCTACAGATTCTCAGAGCTACGGTCTGTCTAGTCGCTGGCTGACACCCTCCCGGGGCTCTCATCAGCCAGCTCTCCCGCAGTCGTGTTCTCAGACAGTGACAGAGAATCTGTCCCTTTAAAGCAATTAAACAATTAACTAAAAACCTCCTATGCCAGCTGGCTCTTCTATTTCACCTTTGCTTTGGAGCAGAAGAGATTTTCAAAAATCATTTCACCCCAACACAATGTTAGGGTACGGTTCCACTTCATGGCTAAGCTAACGAAGTGGGATGTGCCCACAGCCTATGCTCCACGGGGCAGTTGATCCAATTTTCTCTACTGTGACAGGCTTTGAGAGTCCACAGCTTCAAGTGGAGTAAATTCATCTCAGCAATTTGGAGTAAATGCTGTTTGTTTTGTTACAGATTAATTTCTGTTCCACCAGTCAGCTCAATGAACTCCCTCTATGACTGCTGCAGAATGAAAAGAGCACCAGGTGAAGCAAACAAGAAAAGCAAGAGCAAGGCTATTCTTTTCAGCAGTAGCCAGACATTGAATTCACATAACATCATCAAAATTTATTAACATTAGCTTACATAACCTTGTTCTCATTATATAATACAAAAGGGTCCCAAATTTACTCTCTCCCTGTCTTCTTTTTTTTTTTTTTCTCTTAATGACATTTTCAGTCCATTTTTAAAGTAATTATGCCTTCATTCTCAACATTCTTCTGAAACCTCCTCTAACTCTCATGTCCTTCTGCATAGTCAGCATTACAGACTTGGGGAAAAAAAATTTATCTGAAGTAGTCTTCATCCTTTCTCTAGTCCACCTTAAACCTATTATTTTCTGCTCAGGATGGAGAAAACATGCCAGTGATTAATTACACCATTGTAACAGAAGATCTCAAGTACCTCTACACATATTACAATATAAATAAGAGTACACCCAGACGTGCACCCCTATAAACGACCCAGACGGATTACAATGGAAGGACAAACAGGATTCTTGCTGGTTTAATGCATTGTTTGAATGTGAACTATGAACACAGAGAGTCAAAAATTGATGTGGCAGGTGATGGTCCCCTTGTACTCAGCTCTCGCGAGGCCACACTTTGAGTACTGTGTTCATTTTTGGGCACTGGAATGCAAGAGAGATGTGGAGGTGCTGGAGCAGGTCCAGAGGAAGGCAATGAAGCTGGGGAAGGGCCTGGAGAATAAATCTTATAAGGAGCAACTGAGTGAACTGGATATGGTTAGTTTGAGGAAGAGAAGGCTGAGGGGAGACCTCACTGCTTTCTACAACTACCTGAAGGGACATTGTGGGAAGCCTGCTGCTGGGCTCTTGTCACAGGTAATCTGAGACAGAACAAGGGGGAATGGCCTCAGGCTGAGACTGGGTAGGTTTAGATCAGACATTAGGAAAAGGTTTTTCACAAAGAGAGTGGTCAGGCACTGGAATGAGCTGCCTAGGGAGGTGGTGGAGTCACCAACCCTGGATGTGTTTAAGGGTGGTCTGGATGTGTTGCTTAGGGATATGGTTTAAGGTGAATCTTGTAGGGTAGGCTCATAGGTTGGACTTGGTGATCCTGAGGGGCTTTTCCAACCCAGGTGTTTCTGTGTGATTCTGTGAAAAGCCCTGGTGATGAAAAAAACTTCTATAAAAAGAGAAGAAAAAAAGAAGGCCTCCTCACCAAACCACTGTTATTTCACTACAAAGTGTTACTAAATAAACAGTTGTGCTTTTGAGAACCACTCTTCCTTTGCTCCATGTATTACTGGATGGTTGCGTCTAACACAAGGGGACACAGCCTCAAGTCGTGCCGAGGGAAGTCTAGGCTGGATGTTAGGAGGAAGTTCTTCACAGAGAGAGTGATTGGCATTGGAATGGGCTGCCCAGGGAGGTGGTGGAGTCACCGTCCCTGGGGGTGTTCAGGAAAA
>WAAF01014323.1:0-12566 GCA_013400475.1 Tricholaema leucomelas | reverse complement strand
CTAGCTAGGCTCAAACTAGCACACCAATGTTCTGGATTCACTCGATAATTCTCAGAAATCTTGATGTTTTCACTATACTCCTTAGCTATGACCTGTGTCTGTCTATTGTGCTTAAGAACTACTAATTTCTGAATATGATACAAAAGATATGCCCTAGATGTTGCTTTCAGGCTTTCTATTAGGCCTATTCCCACAGTTTTATTTGTTTTAAAATTTAAGGCAGTGTTTCTCATCTTTTTGCAGGGCCCTTGCAAAAAGATAACAAGCACATTGCCATCTTTGCCAATAAGTGGGTTTGGCCCTTACAACAGGTGCTAAACTGATCTCTATTTTGCTGTTACCCATTCATTAAAACAGAATCGCTGAAAACTTTTGAAAATACCCAAATTTGTTAACCACAATCAAAGCCTTATAATCTATACACACACAACCATTATTTCAGTACTCTTTTCAAGATCTTGCACAATTCTGCCATCTGAGAAAGATTTTCTCCTCACTTTAAGAAGTTACAAAAACAATTTCTTGCCATAATATTCCACTATGATGGCTACCAAATAACACACTCCACTTCAATCAGCTCAGCTCTCACCACACTGCCAAAATTATCTCAAAACTAATCCCATTGCAACTAACAGTTTATCCAGTAAACTCTCAAACTCCAAAAATATGTTACCATCAAAAGGCTTTCAGAATACAGGACTGTCTCTTTTAAGGATTGGGCTGTGCTTCTCCAGGGGAGGAAAAAAAAAAACAAACTGCAGAAATCTGCAAAGGAGATAAGGAGGGAGGGAGGAAGGAGGAGGGGGGGAAAGGGCCCCGCTGAGCTCCGCAGGTTGCGGGGGAGGGACTGGGCGGGGTTGCTGGCCTCTGCCGCTCCAACAGCCAGGCAGGGTGAGGTGCGAAACTTTTCATGACTCCGATGTAGTGTCTCTCTGCTTTCCCAGCCCCCATTGTCCCTCAGGGTGAAATTCTCACCACCACAACTATGTCCTGATGGCTGTTTTTGACTGCCTCCCTTATCAGATCTTTCTTGTCCTGTACCTCTGCATTAGATCTATAGCTTCACCAAATGCAACCTCCTGATGTTTTATTTTAAAAAATTTCTATACTTCTCCTGTTTCTCTCACACACTCAGACAGAAGGCAGAAATATGAAGGGGAAATAAAAAGCAGGAGCTAGGCAATTTAACAAGGCTTTGTGAGCCATTGAAATGGTAATTGGACACCATAGCTTGAAAAAAGCTTAACACTCTAAAGCAACTCAGGATCTCTGAGGCAGTGCAGACAAATAGATTTTCCCCTGATTTTCCCCAATTCCCGCCACTGCCACCCCATAAGCAGCACAGACACCATGAGAAGCAAAGCAAAAGTCCACCAGACTCCGTCCTGGGCTGGATTCAGCCCCCTAATTTCTGGAGACTTGTCAGGAATCTCTGTGCATCTCGTCTGCGGGGTGCGTTCTGCTTGGGGAGGGGCACTACAATAGTGTGGGGGATGGTGAAGGGCGAATCTGAGACTGTCTGCCGAGACTGTCCTCATTGTAGAAGGGAGGGAGGGTGTCGGGTTTCTCTGCTGTGGTCACTCTGTTGCCTCTTTTTCTCTGCTTTTTGTCCCTCTGTCTCTTCGGTATTTTTTTCCTTTTCCTTTTAAGAGCGAAAAATCTCTGTCCTGTATTGCACACTGTCGGCGGGCGTGTGTGGAGGGGGCTGCATTTCAGATGGCATACAGTCCCTGGCAGTCGCACCGCAGCATAGCAAAACATCACAGCACTTGGAAAATTTATGGCAGCACACACAGCTGCAGTGCCAAGCTGCTTTATGGCAGTTCTGGAAACTTTTCAAACTGGAGAAAACTTTTGCTGCTTTCGCCAGCTGAGTGCTTATTGGCAGCCGCTATTATGAGTCCCAGTTGGGGCGGTTCCCAGATATGTGCAGCAGCCATTACGACCTGCCGGTTGACTTTTCATGTCCACTAAGGCATTTATTTATGTCTTGCCAGGTGGAATCGAGGCTTTGAGCGATTTTAAAGTCTCTACCACAGTGTGTCTCCCACTTCTCTCCAGTGCTCTGGACTAGACATCATATGTATCCGGTACACAAAGTCCCTCTAACTTTCTATGTGATCAGCTCACAGAGCTTGGTCCTGGCATAAGCCTTCTCATAAAGAACAGGCTTGCCAAAATGCAGTGATGCATCCCTCTTGCTGCCTGACCTGCCCCCCAGGGAGTGCCCAGCCACGGCCTGAGCATCTGGCTACTGCTCCCTTTTTGCAGTGCCTTCTGGTCCAGTGTCACCAGTGACATTATCTTTGATACGAAGCGTCTGCAGAATAGTTGGCATTTACCAACCCCAGCCCTTTTTCCGGTCCTACCCATGCCCAAATGCCTGTTTCACTGTTCAGGTGCCATTTGCTGGCATTGCACCATGGGATAAATGACTCTTGGGTCGTCAATATGATTAGATGGTCATTCTCCACTTTATTTCCATGTTACAGTGAGTTATATGCTTACTTGGAAGAGGTGTGCACAGCTAACTTATTTTAGGATTGGTACACGTGGAAGGTACACTTTGGTCCAGGGTTACAGGCGTGGTACAGATAGGTTGATATTACAATAACAATCTGCGGGGTCAGCCCCTTGGGCTGGCTAACCCTGCCCACATGCAGCTGCCACTTCACCCCTGCAGCTGCATGTGGAATGCTATTATTTACTGCCTAGCTTCCCACCTTTAAGGACACTTCCCAGCACGGGTGCTCATATTTATCATTTCATGTCCTGTTAGCAAAAATCTCTCCACAAGGGACCTTTGTGGGTCCCCAGCTGCCTTACCTGACCCACCTTGAACAGGAAGCAGAATGATGCTGAGAAGACTATCAGTGATATGCATGCTTCTGATGCTGGCACTTCCGCTGACCAAGCAGCTGGCAACAAAAATTTACTCTAGGAGAAACCTATGGGTAACATGGGCAAATCAAACAGGGACCCAAGAATTTTATCTAGCAATGGCATCAGTTATGGATTCCTTTAAGACTTGTTTATTGGGAATACTTGGTTTTGATAAGAATTGATTTTCTGAATATAGTAGAGGTAACTGTAGCAAAGCAAACAGTACAGTACGCTGCGCTGGAGAATGGATCAATAAACTAAATGTTTCACTTCCTTGGAATCCTCAGAAGTTAGAACTGTTAGGGTCTCAAGGTATAAGGCAATACTACTAAGAATTGGACTCAAACCTGTTTTGTTTTTGAAAACCTGAAACGAAGAGCCAATCCATATCAAGCCCAGGATTGGTCGACGTGGACCAACGTGACTGCAGGACCGCAATATGATTATATGCATGTGGGGAATTATTGCGGGACCAATGTCTCATGACTAGCAGTTGGTAGAAAAGATTATAAAAGTGAGAGCAGTTTGGGGGCTCTCGGTACTGAGGGCACAGGTGGATATACCATATGGGTAAATGATAACATGAGAGCACTTCCCCCCGGGAATATTTTTGATACGTGGTAATAGAGCATGGCAAGGAATACCAAAAAGTATTATCAGGGGACCATGTTATTTGGGAAAATTAACTATGTTTTTAATCAATCATAGGCAGCTGCTGAACATTACCAACAGGAAGTGAATTAAGCGGTCCCTTGGCCTTTCCCCCAGCTGTAAGGACAATGTTAATCTGCTAAGTGTAGCTGCCCATGCTGCCTTAGCCATCTTTGTTCCAGGCACTGCTGCCACAGATGCTTTGAATAATGTCACTAAGCTTGCATGCTGGTCTGAGAAACGAGCTAACATAACTACTGATATTTTAGAAAAAATGTTAGATCAAAATAGCTTAAGGAACGCACTGCTACAAAATCATGCAGCAATCAATTTTCTGCTTTTAGCACAAGGTCATGGGTGTGAAGATTTTGAAGGTATGTGTTGCATGAATCTCTCAGGCCATTCTGAATCTATGCACAAAAGCATACAATGGTTAAAGGAACATGCTAATAAAATCCAGCAAGAATTTAGTCCCTTAGATGATTGGCTTAGAAATATGTTTGGGGACATTCCATCATGACTCCACGAATATATTAAGAGAGGCTTGAAAATTATCTTTTTGATTTTAGTATTATTGATTTGTAGTTGTTTTACTCCTGTGTTAAACAAGGTCTACATAAAATTGCAAATCAAGCCTGGGTTGCTCAAAAAAAAAAAGGGGGGGAATTGTGGGTGCATTTTTTGCTGACAGAGGACATGATTTGATAAACATGAGCAACCTGTGCTGCTAGGAGCATCCTTGAGCTCATCTCAGAGGCAGGAACTAAGGCAATGAAACAACCCCCACATCCAGCTGCAAGGGGCCAGGATCTGTTGGCTGCAGGAGGCTGAGCCTATAATTGTTTTCTTTAAGCCTTAACCTATCTGTGCCTTATTCATAGCCTTAAACCTATCTATGCCTTCACATGTACCAATCTTAAACTAAGTTAGCTGTGCACGCCTCTTCCAAGTTAGCATATAAGATGCTGTATAGCCACAATAAAACGGAGAACGATCTAACCATATTGGTATACATTGTTTTCCACCAACAAAAGGCTATTTCCAAAGGAACTTTTCTGAGTTAGTTCCTTAAGTAAGTTCATATCTTCCCTTTGGAAGTTCATTGTGGATGTTTTGGTGATGCCCCTTCTGATTTTACTGTGTATTGAAAACTCTATAATTTCATAGTCACTGGACCCCAGGCAAACTCTGACCACCACATCTCTCACCAGCCCCTCTCTGTTTGTGAACAGCAGGTCAAAAAAAAAAGTAAAATCTTTCCACAGGCCTTGTGAATGTAAAAGATAACTTACCTGTCAGGAAAGACATTTAAGTTATTCCCACAGAGAATTTGGTGTGGGCTTTGCTCTATACTACTATGGGCCTGCACTGTCTCTCCTTCATGAAGAATCTAAGGGCAAACCCCTGTTATTGGAAAAGCTGATGTGTTGCAGCTCATTGATCTGGGACAGAAGAGACCACCTGTGGGAATATCTGTTGTGGACGAGTTGGTAAATCCTCAGGTTAGGAATTGGCAGAGGAAAAGATGCTTTCAGTGTGGAGTAGAACAAAGCAAAGCAGCCAGATGTCCAGATGGAGGTGGACGGCAAGAGGTATCCCTCAAGGATCTGTATTGGGAACAGCGCTGTTCAATGTCATCATCAATGATACAGACAAATTTGCAGATGATACCAAGCTGAGTGGTGCAGCTGACAAGACTGAAGGATAGGATGCCATCACAAGGAATTTGGACAGGCTGGAAAGGCGGATGGAGGAGAATCCTAGTGAGGTTCTTTTTCAGTCTATTTACATTTTCATCTCAAAAAATGTTCACACTGCAAATATGCACTGTCTGAAAAAAACTCTATCTGTTTGCTCTGAAACTGCTGCCTGATTGTTTCTGCGGTTGCCGTAGACTGGGAAATAGCAAATGCATTATTAGCTATTTGTTTTATCTGTGCCACTTGCAATTTTATAGACTTCTAATTTATTCTCCTAAGTCATCTTTTTCTATGAAGAGTCTCAGATTATTAATTATGCCACTTGAAGAGGCTACTCCAAACCTCCAAGTACCTATGTATCTTTGTTTTTCCTATCTATACCTTTCCTATGGCTCTTCCAGGTGACTGGAATTGCATCTGGCATCTGATAGATGGACAGAGAACTGATGCATTCACAACAGATCATAACTGCATCTAAAGTCATGGTGCATAGAATAAATGAGTTACAGCCCAAAGGAAGTATGCTGGGTTTATAATATCACTCAATTTGATATGTATGTATGTTTCATATATATGTTTTCCTTTACTTTTTGTGAGCTCTTTTCATTCTGTTTTTCATATTTGCGTATAATATCCAGTTGTACTTTTTTGAAATGTTGAAAGTTTACACTCTTATTTCAATTAAATGTGGCCAAGGAAGCTCAAGAGAGCACAAGAGATTTAGATGCTTGGTTCAAAGGTACCTCAGTCTTTGAGAAAAATAAATTTGTGAAGATTTGTTGAATCAAAAATGGGATCTGATGTATTTCTGTACCAGCAATCAGCTACATTTCAGTCTAGAAATAAATGATAGTCACCACCAATTACTTTCTCTGATGTCTTCATAGTTTTGAGGTTTTCTACCAGATGAATATCCACATTACAAAACATGCAAAGTCTCTTCTCATTCTTATCTGGTTTGTCTTTAAGGAGAGAAACATCAGTGCATACTTCCTGCACCTTAGGGTGGCAACTAAAACTTTAATACATATTGTGCTCACTATTATTCTCCTTGATGTCCACAGACTATGTCTCAGTGAGAAGAATCTGTGATTTACCTGGGAAATTATCATGACAAATCTACAGCCTTATGAATAGTAGATAAGAGGATGGAACCGGGAAATCTGTTGACATTTCTGTGAATGTTGCTAATAATAGTAGAGTCACTTATCTAGGGATGCTGGTCTAAAAGAGCACGATGATAAGGTTGCAGAGTATCTTGCTTGGCATGTAGAACTTCTATTTATAATGCTGGTTGAAGTTGCTAGCACATATGCACACATGCACAGAAAAACCCCCCAACCAACAAAAAACCCATCCAACCAACCAACAATAAAAACCAACACAAAATACAAGACAAAACAAAACAAAAAATTAGAAAAAGCAAAGGTGTGAAGAGAAAGCAGATCTCTTATTGCTAAGAAGCAGAAACAGACTTTGTGCTGGAAGGTAAAAGGAATAATGATAGTCCCATAATATACTTCTTGCAAAATAATAATTTAGGAGACATCAGAGAAATAAGTACAGTATGAAATGGAAGTGACATGTTCTTGCCCTAAAGGGGATATCTCCTATTTGGCAAAGCTGTTAAGTATTAACCACAGAGATTTTGCTTTGTACTTCTCTATTTTTATTAAAATGTTTAGAGTCTACAGCTTAATAAATTCCCAATACAAAAAAAAAATAATCTGGAGATGGTGTTATTTGCAGCTACTCTACTACAGCAACCCTAATTCCAAGACTGCACAAATAAATTCATTTAAGCTCATATTACTATGTCAGAGAGGTTCCACTCGAAATATCTCACTCATCCCCCTGCAGTGGCTCAGTTCTCTGAAATTTACTGCACGTTTTTGCTTCAATGTTTTCTGTATCTTTTTGCTCAGGACCTTCGTTGTACTCCAACTGGGATGCCTGCTAAAAGGAGAATGATAGTATAGGTAGGTATAGGGACGCCTCTTAAGAACTAATATGAACATTCCTTCTTGCAGTGGGTAGAAGTTACTGATTTTATCTAGGTTTAATAAACTAGTGTTAGCCAAAAGGGAGTGAAGAATGAATCTGACTCTCCTGCAACCTCTGTGAAGGTGAAACCAAACTAAAGTGATACTGGGTTTCGGTTTGAATTGAGCAGTCTGAAATAAAGGAGAGTAGGAAGGGTAACATTAGGTCATTCTGATAAGGAGGCACAGCTGCAGGGAAGTGGTCTTGGGAGGGCTGGTAGAGAAGTTGTTATCTGTAGTTAGCTGTGCAAAGAGGACTTAAGGGGAGGCTGGTCAGTCAGATCTGCCTCTGTGTGTGTGGACAGCCCATATTTCTGTTATATGACCTATCAGAATTATACACGTTGTATTAGCTACTATATAAGCATCACTCTTAGCTTCAATAAAGGGCATTGACCATATATACATCATGTTGATGTGAATGTGTCATGCTGGGTCCCTGCATTGATTCTGAAGAGAAGAACACACCCAGAAGCTGGGGTTATTCTTTCTTGCTAGTGTTGCTTTGATCTTCTGTTGCAATCGCTCTACTAATTTCTTCCATCCTCCTCCCACAATCTTGCCTGCCTGTCACTTGCCAGGCAAATATTCCAATAGCTTTGCTACAATCTCTCTTTCACAACAGCTTCAATTTTTCTTCTTTTTTCCCTCCTGTGTCAATATTCTTAAGCACTTGACCAAGTTTTATTCTAGCTGTTTGCTGTGACAGCACTGATCAGATGTCCTGCATATGTGTGTGTATGTATGAATACAGTAAAAACACGTTTTAAAATTAAGTCAGGATTTCAAACTTGTCAAAATGTAAGTGATCAAAAATCATAATTTAATTCCTTTCCATTTCTTTTCCCCTACAAGTATAATGAGACTGGTTTCATCATTAAAGGATATGTTGGGTTGGAAAGGATATAAATCCAATGCCCTGCCAAAAGCAGGACCAGCACAATTATTACAAAACTCTCCGCTTATGAGATAAATTTAATAGTGCTGGTTTCTGAGTCTACAGGATGAATTCAAGAAAAAGAAGAATCTTTACGCCTTCTCTGATATCCCATGACTGCCAGCCATGCCCTGCTCCAAAACAAATCTTGCAGACTGCTAGCCATAGTACTTTGCTGGTACTGCAAAGCTCACAGATGCTGTATATTAAGATTGAACTATTCAATGTCTTTGAAAGACACCACAAAAAGTAATACTTAGCTGTCGGGGACCAGGCTGTGCTGCATGATCATGAAGAAGTAAGATTAGATCAGTTAAAGAGTAAAGACACTGTGAATGTGAATGCCTGCAGAGGCAGGATGTTCTCACAAAACAATGTGTGAATGTTATACTGTGCCTGCAGAAGCAGAATACTTTCTCACAAAACAAGAGGATGTTTCCCAGAAAGCAACAGCATACTTGTGGCAAAAACAGAAGCAGGTGTCTGATAACAGTAGCTACATGTAGAAAGAGTGACTATTGCTTCTACCAATTATTACTCTGCTTAAGACGCATGATTAAGATAGATTGAGCAATCATTGTATGCATGCTGGGTAGGTGGTCACATGTACGGGGCTCTGAACCTTTAACATCAAGAGTTCTGATAAAGCCTAAAAGCATAATTAGCCCAAGTCAAATCATGACATCCTAATGTGTGTGGGCAAGTACATTACCAGTTCATGATCAGACTGAAACAAAATAATAAGTGGACACGTCCAAATATCCACCTTTTGCTCAACACAAGCTGCTGAGAAAAAGTTAATGGTATTTGCAGTCTAATCAAAAGTGCATTTACTAAGGGAGGGGAGTATTTGTAGATATCTGGAGAATATATTTTTCAAAGACATACATCAGTCTAAAACCAAAATCTGCTCACACCCAGGTTTAACATGCAGGGTCACATGCATTAAAAGTATGTCCAGTGGTAGCCCAAATTCCTTTCTTCTCCCTCTCACTCTGTGGGTTTGAATGGGAGAAGAAGGTGCAAAACTTCCTTTCCCCCTCCCCTGCCCTGCAGGCTTGAAGTGGGGCAGCAAAAGGTGCCTTTCTGCATGTGGGCTGACCCATGTGGAAACTCATGCTGGAATTAGGCTGGTAGTTAGCTGGGTTTTCATGCCCAGTATAAGTGTTAAAAGGACACTTTGTCTAGAAAAAGGATAAATAGAGCAAGGATTTCCACCTTGAGGGTTCCTACCTTGAAAGTTCCCATCTTGAGAGTCCCCTGCCACTGCGAAGGACAGGTTCCTGTCATGATGTGCTAGTTTGAGCCTAGCTAGAAGGTTTTGGTGAGAAGAACTAGATCATAGGCTGAGAAATTAAAACAATAGTGATGTCTACTTCACTCACAGTCTTGCTGAGATGTGTAGAAAAGAAAAGCAAAAACATTAGATAAAGTCACTTCACTTGGCACTTTGCTCTGGGCTTGGCTCTCGGTTCTTCACCTGCTGGGAAGCTGGGCTTCTGGATGAACTCCATCTTGCTTTCTAACCTCACCCTCCATTTGCTTTGGCTAATTCACCTTGCTTCTTAATCCCCCTGGCCGAACCTCCATTTTTCCTTGGGACTGGGGTAAGGTTGAGAGGGGTAGGAGGAAGATGAGGGGGTGGTTTAGAGCCCCTCCTGGGGAGGGGGGAGTTGTGTTTCTGTATTACTTTTTATCTTGTATATTTCTGTATATAACTGTATATACTGTAAATATCTGCTTGTATATTGTGCTAGATGTAAATATAAGCTTCATTCAAATTTCCAGAGCCGACTGAGTCTAGTCTGGGTAATTTCGAAAGTGTGGGGGGGTGGGGGACACCCAAACCATCACATCCTTTATTTTGGCACACCAACGTGGGGCAAATTCATTTTAAGTATTTGTTAATTAGCTCTGGTGTTGCAGTTAGGGTCTGGCGATCTGAAGATGGCGCGTTGTCATGGAAAGATAGGGCTCCTTTCTGTGCTCTCTATGATTTCTCTATGATTCCTTTGTTATACTTAGCTTCCTGTCTGTGATGCAAGCAGAAGGAAGTGATGTTGCTACCTATCCTATATAATCCCATGCTACACGTTAATAAACGCCATTTTGCTGTCCACCACATTGGTGTTTGCATGCTGATGACCACGTGCTGCCATTATTGAACCAGGGCATTGTGGCAGAGCGGCCACACTCTTGGAATCAGAATGAAGCTGATGAGGAAATTACTTTACTTAGTGGGGGCTCTTGTATGGCCTGTTTTCTATTTTCTTGTGTTTAGCTGGATCAAAGCCCAGGTAGGTTATTTTTTGTTTAATATAATGCTGAAAAAGGTGAAAGCTAAGCTTACATCTATTTTCTGGAGTTGGGGGGATTTCATTTTTGGCTATGCCGGTTTCAATTTTACTGAGTCTCTCACTAGTAACATTACAGGGGTATTCACCAATAACATTACAGAAAATGGAAGGGAGACTTCTACTGCTTTATCTACAGCCCTCATGATAGTAATCCTTCCTAAAAGTGAGATGGCAGATCCTTGCTCAGAATTTTATTCATGTCAGACAGTGATATTTCTGTCGTGTGTGAATTTATGTCTTGTAATTTTGATTTTCACATTAATTCTGGCATTATGTGAGAAAAACTCGAGTCTGGTGCCTGTAAGAAGTAGCAGAAAAGCTTCTGTGTCCAAAAAAGATAAACAACCCAGCAGTCGAAACCAAAACTCAGATCAACAAAGTACCAGTCTAACCCAAAACAAAGATAACTCAGCGACACAGCAAGGAACAACCACTATACCACCTTCCCAAGATTCTGGGAATGCTGCCAGTGTTCTAACTGGGAATGATAACATGGCAGGATGCCCAGGAACACAGGTGACTGCTCAGGATCAACATGTTCCCTCAACTCAAAATAGTAATTCAGCCAGTTCGAATCCCCAGGCAGCAGACAAAAAAGACTCTAGCTCTAAGGCAGATTTGAATTCACAGGCCTCAGACCAGACCCCCAATAATTCAAATCCCTCAGTGGACTCGTCAAAGTCGGTCGCTGCGCAGGCGATTTTGGCACCTGCGAAAGCCCGNGAGAGTGGAGTGGACAAATACCTAGCAAGTCCTCTTGGTAAGGTTAGCTTATGGACACGCCTCCTGTTGGTTGTGGCTATGAGGTATCCTTCTCAAGATGATCTGCCATGGGCGGCCAAGAAGTGGAACACCATTGAGCAGGGAATTAAGCTTCTGAAGGAGTTTGCTGTGAAGGAAGTGCTTTATGGAGATCACAGCACACATGAGCCTGATGACATTCCTCTTGGAACAGGTCTCATGAAGAAGCTTATTAAGCTTGCTCCTTCATCCTATGCTAATATCTTGGCTAGCAAGTTTCTATCAAGGAGTGATAATGGAAGGTCTTTAACTGTTGATGAATTCACTGATCAGCTCAGGCCGGTTGAGGATATCTTGTCACATTCTCCACTCGTCTCTGCTATAAAAACTCTAGGTACAGAGATAAAGGAAGGCATCAAAGATAACAAGAAAGAACTGAAGGAGAATCTTAGAAGCATTTGCAATCTGGTAAAGGATACCATTCCTTCATCATCTGAATGAGTGCATTGTCGCGGGCAGTCGGTGCGAGCAGGACAGGATGACACATCAATGTGATGCAAATCCAAATCCAACTTTAATAGAGAAGCTATGCACCTTTTATACTATTCAGAGTCCCGTACATATGACCACCTACCCAGCATGTATACAATGATTGGTCAATCTATCTTAATCACGTGTTTTAAGCAGAGTAATAATTGGTAGAAGCAATAGTCACTTTTCTTACGTGTAGCTACTGTTATCAGACACCTGTTTCTATTCTGGCAGCAACCGTCCTCTTGTTTTGTGGGAAACATCCTCTTGTTTTGTGGGAAAGTATCCTGCCTCTGCAGGCACTGTGTAACATTCACAGTGTCTTTGTCCTTTAAGTGACCTATCTTGCTTCTTTATAATCATGCAGTACAGCCTGGTCCCCGACATCTCCCCTCTTCTTTTCTTTTGAGCAACCCACACTTGATTTTACGTAGGCTGTGTTTGACACAGGTGTGAATAGTACAGGTACAAATCAATGATGCTAAAATTAGAAACAGAATACACCTGTTAGAGCTTTCTGGTAGTAGCATTAGTTTGGCAAGCTAACCACCCAAGCTTAGCTAACAGTCCCAGAAGCTTTTCCTGTAAGCGACAGTAAGTCATGTGTTCAAAAACCAAAAGTCCAGACGATCATCACAGTCACAGGAGAGTGCATATGTGCCACATCTTTGCTGGCTGTTTTGTAGCATTCGTTGTTGTAGAGTCACAGATGCATCTAGTTGTC
>WAAF01014320.1:1467-12231 GCA_013400475.1 Tricholaema leucomelas | reverse complement strand
TGCCTGGAGGTGTTGAAGCAAAGCCTGGATGAGGCATTTAGTGCCATGGTCTGGTTGATTGGCCAGGGCTGGGTGCTAGGTTGGTCTGGATGAGCTTGGAGGTGTCTTCAAAAGTAACTGATTCTGTGATTCTATGACCTCTACCATTCTGTGACTCTGTGAAGCATTTATCCCAAGCCAAACAGAAAACCAAAGCGAGGCAACAGACTCTACCACATGTTTAGTGACTGAGAGGGGACCTAATCAATGTCTGTAAATATCTGAGGGCAGGGGGTCAGGACAGGGACAGCCTCTGCTCATGTGTGCCCTAAGATAGGACAAGGGGCAAGGGATGGAAAAAGAGACTCAGAGGAGACCTCGGCGCTGTCTACAACTACCTGAAAGAAGGTTGTAGCCAGGTGGAGTTGGGCTCAAATCCCAAGCACCCAGGCACAGAACAAGAGGACACAGCCTCAAGCTGTGCCAAGGCAGGTTCAGGCTGGATGTTAGGGAGAAGTTCTTCAGAGCAAGAGTGATTGGCATTGGAATGGGCTGCCCAGGAAGGTGGTGGAGTGCCCATCCCTGGAGGTGCTTAAGAGAAGGCTGGATGAGGCACTTAGTGCCGTAGGTTAGTTAGTTAGAAGGTACTGGGTGATAGATTGGACTCAGTGATCTCAGAGGTCTCTTCCAACCTGGTTAATTCTGTGATTCTGTTTCCAGAGAAGGGCCATGAGGATCATCAGAGGACTGGAGCTGCTCTGCTATGGAGACAGACTGAGAAGGTTGGGGTTATACAGTCTGGAGAAGAGAAGGCTCTGAGGTGAACATGTTGTGGCCTTCCAATATCTGAATAAGGCTACAAGAAATCTGGGGAGGGACTTTTTTAGGCTGCCAGGGAGTGATAGGACTGGAGGAATGAATCCAAGTTAGAGAAGGGGAGATTCAGAGTGGATGCTAGGAAGAAATTCTTCATTGTGAGGGTGGTGAGATCCTGGAACAGGTTACCCTGGGAGGTGATGGAAGCCTCATGCCTGGAGGTGTTTAAGGCCAGGCTGGATGAGGCTGTGGCCAGCCTGATCTAGTGTGAGGTGTCCCTGGGCATGGCAGGGGGGTTGGAACTGGACAGTCCTGGAGGTCCCTTCCAGCCCTGATGATTTTGTGATTCATTGTGTCCGTCAGGGCCACATCTCTTTGCTTTGGCTCTCACAGTCCCTCTGTCTAGTGAGCATTGACTTGAGAAGCCAAAAGAAAAATTGAGAGTCTCACCTATTATTTTTAACAAATTTTCAGTTCATTTTGGATGGTATAGAAAAAACAACCCACTGTGAATATCTGCCCTGTGACTCTCTGCCCCTTGAATATCTTCCCTTTTTGAGGCCAATGCCTGCTGGCCCAAATGCCTTCTTCTAGAAGCTGCTGACTGTCCTTTTTCAGAGGCTTTGTTGGTGGCACAGAGCATTAATCAGTGTGGAAGTTAATAAAAATTAAGGAGAAGGAACTTACAACTGCCTCATCTCTTTCAGCTTGCTTTCTCTTCCTTGTAGCCTTTATAATGCTTGGTAAATCTGTCTGAGTTGGTGGAGGAAGAATCATAAACTCTTCACCACATTAGAATTTGATGGAGTGCTTGCTCCCCTCCTGTCGGCTCTCAGCTTCTCCACTTTCCCATAAGAGCTGTCAGCCTGTCCAATAAATACGTGGTTCTAACCTCAGTGAAGATGTCTTTGTCAGGAGTGCTTCACTATCACATGTAAGAAATGGCACAACACAACTCATGGAATCCTAGAATGGCTCAGGTTGGAAGAGACCTCAGAGACTGATCTAGTGTGAGGTGTCCCTGTCCATGGCAGGGCAGTTGGAATTGGAGGATTCTTGTGATCCCTTCCAACCCTGACTGATTCTATCCATTCCAACCTCCCTGCCATGAGCCAGGGACACCTCTCAATTAGACTTGGAGCAGTGTGGGCAGCAGGACAAGGGAGGTTCTTCTGCCCCTGTGCTCAGCACTGCACAGGGCACAACTTGAGAGCTGTTTCCAGTTCTGGGCTTCTCAGTTNATGAGGCACTTAGTGCCATGGTCTGGTTGATTGGCCAGGGCCGGGTGCTAGGTTGGGCTGGATGAGCTGAGAGGTCTCTTCCTACCTGGTTGATTCTATGATTGCTCAAGACCTCATTGAATCTGGCCTTGGACACCTCCAGACACTCACAACCTCCCTGGGGAGCCTATTCCAGAGACTCACCATCCTGCCACTGAAGAATTTAATTTAGCATCCAACTTGAACCTACTCTCCTTGAGCCTTAAACAATTTCCCTTACTCCTGTCCCTAGGCACTCTCATGAGAAATCCCTCTGCAGCCTTCCTGTAGGATCCCAGCAGGTATTGGAAAGCAGCTCTGAAGTCCCCCTGGAGTCTTCTCTTCTTCAGGCTAACACAAGCTCCCTCAGCCTATCCTCATAGCAGAGGTGCTCCAGCCCTTCTGTCATCCTTGTGGCCCTCCTCTGGACTTCTCCCACCACCTCTCTGTACTCCTCCTGCTGAAGACAGCAGAACAAGGGGGAATGGCCTCAAGCTGAGGCTGGGGAGGTTTAGATTGGACATTAGGAAAAAGTTTTTCACAGAGAGAGTGGTCAGGGACTGGAATGAGCTGCCCAGGGAGGTGCTGGAGTCACCCAGCCTGGCTGTGTTTAAGGGTGGTTTGGATGTGGTGCTTAGAGCTCTGGTTGAAGGTGAATCTTGTAGAGTAGGGTTCTAGGTTGGCCTTGGTGCTCCTGAGGGGCTTTGCCAGCCTGCATGGTGCTGTGATTCTGTGATGTTACAAACCAAATTGTCTGGGAAGGATTAAAGATCTCCAGGTCCAGTAAATAGATCCTGAAAACAAGATTTTCCCTGTTCAAATTTGGGGAAATTCCATCCAAGCTGCAAAGTCACAGAGTTCACTGCTCTGGAATGTTGACATGGATAGTTTTTAGTTTACCTGACTCTTGATCAACATTCACAGAGTTCACTGCTCTGGAATGTTGACATGGATAGTTTTTAGTTTACCTGACTCTTGATCAACACATAGTCCAGTTTCAAAGGTCTGAATTACAGCACCTGAAAATAAAGTGTTTGCA
Organism: Tricholaema leucomelas; assembly: GCA_013400475.1. Lineage (NCBI taxonomy): Eukaryota > Metazoa > Chordata > Aves > Piciformes > Lybiidae > Tricholaema lacrymosa > Tricholaema leucomelas. The sequence goes on along the minus strand of WAAF01014320.1, from coordinate 9,138 downwards.
GAAGCACAGCATTTAGCTCCCGATCATAGAATGGTTTAGGTTGGAAGGGACCTCAAAGCTCAGACAGTTCCAACCCCCTGCCATAGGCAGGGAAACCTCCCACTGGAACAGGTCTCTCAAGGTCTCATCCAATCTGGCCTTGAACACCTTCACAATGTCCCTGGGCCACCTGTGCCAGTGTCTCACCACCCTCACTGCAAAGAACTTCTTCCTAACATCTGATTTGAATCTCCCCTCTTGCAGCCCAAACCCATTCCTCTTCATCCTGCCATTACAAGACTTTGCCAATAGTTCCTCCCCAGTCCACTTACAGCCCCCTTCAGACCCTGGAAGGCCACTCCAAGGTCATCTCGAAGCCTTCTCTTCTCCAGGCTGCAGAGCCCCAACTCTCTCAGCCTGTCCTCATAGCAGAGCTGCTGCAGCCCTCTGAGCATCTTCGTGGCTCTCCTCTGGACTGGCTCCAGCAGTTCCATGTCCTTCTTGTGCTGGGGGCTCCAGAACTGCACACAGGACTGCAGGTGGGGTCTGAGGAGAGCAGAGCCAAGGGGCAGAATCCCCTCCCTTGCCCTGCTGCCCACACTGCTCTTGCTGCAGCCCAGCACAGGGTTGCTGTCTGGGCTGCATGTGCACACTGCAGGCTCAGGTTGAGCTTTTCGTCAGCCCAGACCCCCAGGTCCTTCTCCTCAGGGCTGCTCTCAGCCATTCCCCACCCAGCCTGGAGTTGTGCTTGGGATGTGCAGGACCTTACCCTTGGCCTTGCTGAATGCCATGAGGTTGGCCTGGGCACAGCTCTGCAGCCTGTCCAGCTCCCTCTGGATGGATCCCTGCCCTCTAGCAAGTCTCCTGTGGCACACAGCTTGGTGCCAGCTGCACACTTGCTGAGGCTGGACTCTACTCCTTTGTCTATGTCACTAACAAAGATGTCAAACAGCAGTGGTGCCAGCACTGACCCCTGAGGGACACCACTTGGCACTGGTCTCCAGGTGGAGATTGTGCCTTCGATCACCACTCTCTGCATGCCACCATCCAGCCCATTCCTTATCCAGCAGTGCTCCAGCTCTAACAAATCAGTTTGGTCAGAGGGGATATGACATTATACTGGTACTAGCTGATTTTTAATTCCATGTCATCCACCACTGGGAAGAGAACTAGAGCAAATCTGAGCCATCATATGTGGCCATGCAGTCCCTGCTGCCTTTCCATGGCTGCAATGAATGTCAGTGCTCTGCTAATTCAGACAGACAGCTACATGGCCTTGCTAAGGACAAGAAGTTATCCTGCACTCACAGATTCCAGTTTGCATAATAGATTTTGAAGGTGCCCTAAGTCAGCTCTAGGTGTAAGACAGGTGTGGTTGCATCTGAATATTGTGACCATGAACAACAGGCAGGGAAACAACACAAAATGTTCAGAGATTAAAGTGTCAGAAATGACATCTAAAAATGACCTTAAAATGTCCCAGAGCCAAATCAACTACACCTGCTGCATAGCTGGGGGACACACCTTGAGCACTGGGCTCAGTCCACAGAATCACAGCACCATGCAGGCTGGCAAAGCCCCTCAGGAGCACCAAGGCCAACCTAGAACTCTACAAGATTCACCTTAAACCAGAGCTCTAAGCACCACATCCAAACCACCCTTAAACACAGACAGAGTTGGTGACTCCAGCACCTCCCTGGGCAGCTCCTTCCAGTCCCTGACCACTCTCTCTGTGAAAAACTTATTCTTAATGTTCAATCTAAGCCTCCCCAGCCTCAGCTTGAGGTCATCCCCCCTTGTTCTGTCTCTAACTACCTGTGAGCGGAGCCCAGCAGCAGCCTCTCCACAAGGTCCCTTCAGGTAGTTGTAGACAACAGTGAGGTCTTCCCTCCTCTTCCTCAAACTAACCATCCTCAGCTCTCTCAGTGTCTCTTCATAAGTTATAGAATCATAGAATCACAGAATCAAGCAGGTTGGAAGAGACCTCCAAGGTCATCCAGTACAACCTAGCACCCAGCCCTGGCCAATCAACCAGACCATGGCACTAAGTGCCCCAGCCAGGCTTGGCTTCAACACCTCCAGGGATGGGGACTCCACCACCTCCCTGGGCAGCCCATTCCAATGCCAATCACTCTCTCTGCCAACAACTTCCTCCTAACATCCAGCCTAGACCTGCCCTGGCACAGCTTCAGGCTGTGTCCCCTTGTTCCATTGCTGGTTGCCTGGCAGAAAGCCCAACCCCTCCTGGGTACCATACTGGCCCTTTCTCATCTTTGCTGCCTTCCTCTGGACCTGCTGTAGCAAACTTGCTGAGGGTACACTCCGATCCCCTCCCCCACGACCTAGCAGTGAATTTGGGCAGTACCAAGTCATGACTATAGACAGACTCACTTCAGTATCTACAGCAAGCACAAGACAGATGAAAACCATTGGTGAGAGCTCAATGTTGGCTGTGAGAAGCCAAATTCAAACACAACCCAACAATCTTCCAACAGCCAGCAGAGCAGAGCAGCTTAGGATGTTGCTATCTAAAGTCATTTTGAATGTCTCACAGGCATTGATGATAGATTTGATACCATGGGCACGAGACCTCCTCTTACTGTCAGTACCTACCCTGAGAGCTTAAACAAACAGCTTAGTCTGTGTGTGCTGATGAATTTACTCAGCAACATATCAAAATATTCATCTCTGACCAGCTGCAAGCTCAGCCAGCAGGCAGGCTCCTTGCTGCAATGTTGCTTGCACAGATCTCAGAATCACAGAATTAACCACGTTGGAAAAGACTTCCAAGATCATTGAGCCCAACCTCCTCTTAAACACCTCCAGGGATGGGGACTCCAACACCTCCCCTGGGCAGTCCATTCCAATGCCAATCACTCTCTCTAGGACGAGCTTCCTCCTAACATCCAGCCCAAACCTGCAGTAGTGCAGCTTGAGACTGTGTCCTCCTCTTCTGTCACTGGTTGCCTGGCAGGAGAGCCCAACCCCACCTGGCTACAACCTCCCTTCAAGCAATTGCAGAGTACAATAAGGTCTACCCTTGAGTGCAGTGTCCAGTTCTGGGCCCTTCAATTCAGGAGAGATGTTGAGGTGTTGGAAGGTGTTGAGAGAAGGGCAGCAAGGCTGGGGAGGGTCCTGGAGCACAGCCCTGTGAGGAGAGGCTGAGGGAGCTGGGGGTGTGCAGCCTGCAGCAGAGGAGGCTCAGGACAGACCTCATTGCTGTCTACAACTACCTGAAGGGAGGGGANAGCACCCAGCCCTCTCCAGTCAACCAGACCATGACACTAAGTGCCTCATCCAGTCTTATCTTGACCACCCCCAGGGATGGTGACTCCACCCCCTCCCTGGGCAGCCCATTCCAATGCCAAATCACTCTGTGAAGAACTTCCTTCTAACATCCAGCCTATACTTCCCCCAGCACAACTTGAGACTGTGTCACCTTGTTCTATTGCTGCAAAGCCTGGCTGGGTCACTTAGTGCCATGATCTGGTTGACTGGATAGGGCTGGGTGCTAGGTTGGACTGGATGAGCTTGGAGGTCTCTTCCAACCTGCTTGAGTCTATGATTCTGTGATTCTATGGTTCTGTGATTCTATTTTATACCACAGGAAAAAACATGTTAGGGGAAAAAGAAGGCTGTATGCAGATGAGCCTCAACCCTAATGAAACTGTGAGAGAAAACATTGCAGAACCACAGAGTGTTAGGGGTTGGGAGGGACCTTGAAAGCTCATCCAGTCCAACCCCCCTGCCACGGCAGGATCACCTAGAGTAGATCACATTGGAAGACATTCAGGCAGGTCTCAAATATCTCCGGTGAGGGAGGTTCCAGGAGCCCTCTGGGCAACCTGTTCCAGTGTTCCAGCATTGATTAGAGACATTCAATGGGTCAGAAGAGAATTGTTTCACTTATCCACATACATACAGAAAAAGTTCATCTAGTGTCAGGAGCTGCTGTTATGATGTCTGTGTTTTACATCTTGCTTCAGTTTCTGTTTCACAATAACATTGAAGTGAAGATAGGGACAGGCTGCATTAATGAACTTATGGGCAATGCTTTTGATCTCAACTCTTTGTTTCTGGTTGTTTGTTTTGCTGCTTCTTTCATTTCCCTCCCCCCCCCCCCACCCCAGTCATCAGCTCTTCTGCTGCTTTAATGTTGTTCTTTGCATCAGTATCTGAATCAGATTAGCCTTCAAGTTAGCTGCCTCAGTTGCTAGCCCCCCACTCATCAGTCTCTGCTATGTCAGCTGCAGAAGGTAATGCTTTGGTTGTACTCATCTCCTTTTGGTTTTAATGGTAGCTCAAAGGATGTCAGGGGTTGGAAGGGACCCAAGGAGATCGTCAAGTCCAACCCCCTGCCAGAGCAGGACAATCCTATCTGACACAGAGCACACAGGAACACATCCAGACAGGGCTGGAAAGGCTCCAGAGGAGGAGACTCCACAGCCTCTCTGGGCAGCCTGTGCCAGTGCTCTGGGACCCTTCCAGTCAAGAAGTTCCCCTTTGTGTTGAGGCAGAACCTCTTTTGCTGCAACTTACACCCATTGCTCCTTGTCCTATCCCAGGGAGCAGTGAGCAGAGCCTGTCCCCCCTCTCCTGACTCCCAGCCCTCAGATAGTTATAAACATCAAATCCCCTCTAAGTCTTCTGTTTTCCAGACTAAGCAGCCCCAGGTCCCTCAGCCTCTCCTCATCAGCCATGCCCTCCAGTCCCCTCATCATCCTCCTAGCCCTCCGCTGGACCCTCTCCAGCAGATCCCTGTCCCTCTTCAACTGGGGAGCCCAAAACTGAACACAGTATTCAAGGTGAGGTCTCAGCAGGGCAGAGTAGAGGGGGAGGAGAACCTGCCTTGATCTGCTGGACACACTCTGCTTAATACATCCACAAGGGCACATTGCAGCCCCATGGATGTTATTCACCAGGACCCCCAGGTCCCTCTCCACAGAGCTGCTCTCCAGCAGTCACCTCCCAGCCTGTACTGGTGGAGTTTACTATTCCTCCCCAGATGCAGGACTCTGCACTTGTCCTTGTTGAACCTCATCTGGTTCCTGTGCCCAGCTCTCAGACTGTGCAGGTCTCACTGGATGGCCTCACAGCCTTTATCCTTCCTTTTACTGCTTGCCCCAACACAGCCTTCCTGCAGTTGCATCCTCTCAACGAAGTAAGTCTCATTTCAGGTAGTTAATCTTTTCCTCATCTCAGACAGGCTGGAATCAGACAAGCCTTAACTCTCCAAATGAAGCACCTGGGTGTAAAGGTAACCACAATCCAAATAAAGAGCACTCTGGTACTGCCTTCATTCTTTCTTCCTGCAGCTTTGGCTGTTAGTGGCAGTACATTGGGTCTGCCAGATCCCATCAGTCCTGATACCATCTATTAAAGGGAGGAAAGGAATCAGGTCTCCTCTCTCTGCTTTTCTACTTACAGAAGCAGAGCTCTTTCTGAGAGCACTGTAAGGATCACCTCTCCTGAACGGGTTCAGGAAGAAGGGAATTCATCATCCTTCCTTCTTGGGATTATTGGATAGCAAGAGAAGGACTTGAGATCTGAATCTGGGCTGCAGCAAGAGCAGCATGGTGGAGGGGATTCTGCCCCTTTATTCTGCTCTCAGCCCTTTACTCTGTTCTCACCTAGACTACTGTATGCAGCTCTGGAGCCCCCAACAAAGGAAGGACATGGAACTATTTGTGCCAGTCCAGGGGAGGCCACCAAGATGCTGAGAGGGCTGCAGCAACTCTGCTGTGAGGACAGGCTGAGAGAGTTGGGGCTCATTAACCTGGAGAAGAGAAGGCTTCCAGGAGACCTTAGAGTGGCCTTGCAGTATTTGAGGGGGGATTCCAGGAAGGCTGGGGAGGGACTATTGACAAGGTCTTGTGATGACAGAAGGATGAGGAATGGGTTTGAAGTGGCAGAGGGGACATTGAAAGTGGATGTTAGGAAGAAGTTGTTTGCAGTGAGGGTGGTGAGACACTGGCACAGGTTGCCCAGGGAGGTTGTGGAGCACAGAATCACAGAATATGATCAAAAATCACACTGAGTGCTTCTGTGCTCCACAACCTCCCTGGAGGTGTTCAGGAGCAGGTTGGATGAGGCCTTGAGTGACCTGTTCTAGGTCCTATGAGCCTGTGATTTTCCCCTTTGTGTAGCACCCCCAAAAAATACGGAGAAGAAACTCAGCTTCTGAACCCATGAGCTAACCATGAATACTCCTTTGCCAATCCCCTGTGAGTTAATCATGAAGATCTCTTTCTCACAGGCTCACAGGGTGTTAGGGTTTGGAAGTGACCCCCAGAGATCATCGAGTCCACCCCCTCTGTCATAACAGGATCATAGAATCTAGTGCAGGTCACACAGGAGCACATCCAGATGGGTCTTGAAAGTCTCCAGAGAAGGAGTCTCCACAACCTCTCTGGGCAGCCTGTGCCAGTGCTCTGAGCTTTACAACAAAGAAATTCTTCCTCACGTTGAGTGGAACTTCCTCTGCTGCAGCTTCCATCCATTGTTCCTTGTCTTATCTCAGGGCACAGTGAGCAGAAGCTGTCCCTGTCCCTTCCTTCCTGACCTCCATCCCTCAGATATATATAAACTCTTGTTAGATCCCCTCTCAGTCTTTACTTCTGCAGACTATAAAGCCTCAGGGCTCACAAACCCCTTCAAACATTTATTAAGCTTTTTGGTACCATTTCTTTAAAGCTCCTTCTTATTGTCTCTCTCCATCACAGTTCTTCTATTATATCACCTTAGTTTCTTATGTTGTTTCTGTATCTTTTCAAAACAAGGGCCCTAGATTCCTTTTCAATCACTTTGGAGCTCCTGAACTGGTGTAAAGGGAATGTAAAGGTTCACCAGCTTCCCAGCAAACATCTGATCATGTTTATTGATGCATATTACGTGGTCCTGCAGCTTTGTCTGCTTTAAGTACATCTAATACTTCTGTAGCCAATTCTTTTCTCTGTGTACTTTTGCTCTAATGACCTGAGGGGTATTGATTCCCAATCTGGCTCATCACCAACCTCCTCTTCCGTAAAGACATGGACAAAGTGGTTCTATAGCAACCCTGTGGAATTCAGCACTGATGCAAACTCCACAGTGCCAATTAGTGGCACAAAACTTTTGCCCTTTGCACAGATACCTCTCTGTGAACCTGTTAAAAGAGGAATCAGGAGCATGGAGTCAGCTACCCCTCATACCCCAGGGTTTTTTTTATCTTAGCACTATTTGTTTGTGCTGAAAGCTGCCAGGCCTGCCCTGAAAGGTTGCAGGGAAGGCAGGGAAAATTTGTAAAGGCAGCTGGTTGTATCTGCACAGCTCCTGATCAGGAGCAGCTGCCTTGCTCTGACCTTTCACTTTAATGTTTCCTTCTGTCTCAAGAAAAAAAGAGCTCCTTATTATTTCTCCAAGCTTTCCATGTGCTCACTCACTCTTGCATTAAAAAAAAGTAAGTAATATATAAAAATATATTTATATGATAACTGATCTGGTTGATTGGCTTAGGGAAATCACACTCTCACAGTCTCACAGTATCACCAAGGTTGGAAGAGACCTCACAGATCATCAAGTCCAACCCTTCACCACAGAGCTCAAGGCTAGACCATGGCACCAAGTGCCACGTCCAATCCTGCCTTGAACAGCTCCAGGGACGGCGACTCCACCACCTCCCTGGGCAGCCCATTCCAGTAGCCAATGACTCTC
>WAAF01014319.1:64147-77082 GCA_013400475.1 Tricholaema leucomelas | reverse complement strand
CTATGGCAGGAGGATTGGGACTGGCTGAGCTTGGAGCTCCCTTCCAACCTAACCCCTTCTATGACTCTCTGAACACAAACCTCACCATTTCCCTCTCCTCCACAGCCACAGCACAGAATGCTGACATGACTCTTTCACAGAACCTCACACACACAGTAACTCAGCCCAGCTCCTGCTTTCATTTGCTATCTGAACACTGCTCTCAAGCTTTACTGATCAAGATACTACTGTTGTAAACATCATTTCTAGCTGCAGCCTTCTCCTGAATCAGATGGAGCACCCTGTGACCCCAGGGTGCATCACAAATGCTTGCTGGGTTGTGTGTTCAAGAACAGCAGGCAAAAATATTCAGGGAAGCCTTGGAAATAAACACTTTTTTTCCCTCCTCCAACTGCCTTTTTATTTAGATGTTGCCTTAATTTTGCTGTAGAACATGTTGAGAGCTAACAGCACACAGCACTGAAAGCAATGTTTCAATCTGCTTTAAACACGAGTTCAGAGGGAGGAAAAGCATCACTATTCCTTTCTCCAGGACCAACAGCAAACCTCAGGTATCCATTTTTATGCCACAAAATTACTTCATCCTTAAGGTTATTCCACTTGGATTATCTAAGCCAGTTCATTTACCACTCAATGTGCACCTCCCTCAGGTGTCACAGACAGCAAAGACTCTTACACAGTGAGACCCAAGCCCAGGGCAGGGTGAGTTATGATGTGGTACCTACTTGTGGTCCCTGCTTGATCAGAGATCTTCTTTGAGCACTACAACAGGTTGTGAGTGTTTGACCAAGTCAGGATGCCATTGGCTTTCTTTGCCACCTGGGAGATGGTGCTTCAGGATAGTTTAGTGGTCAAGGGAGTTGAGTTGACATTTGGACTCAGTGACCTGAAAGGTCTTTTCCAACCTTAATGATTCAATGGTGCTGTGATTCCATCACTCTCCAAACTGGAAATATCACAGAAGCACAGAATGAAGCAGGTTGGAAAAGACCTCTGGGATCACTGAGTCCAACCTATCACCTAACACCTTCTCATTAACTAACCCCAGGCACTAAGTGCCTCATGCAGCCTTCTCTTAAACACCTCCAGGGATGGGCACTCCACCACCTCCCTGGGCAGCCCATTCCAATGCCAATCACTCTCTCTGCCAATAACTTCCTCCTAACATCCAGCCTAGACCTGCCCTGGCACAGCTTGAGGCTGTGTCTTCTTATTCTGCCCCTGGCTGCCTGGCAGCAGAGCCCAACCCCACCTGGCTACAGCCTCCCTGCAGGGAGCTGCAGACAGCAATGAGCTCTGCCCTGAGCCTCCTCTGCTGCAGGCTGCACACCCCCAGCTCCCTCAGCCTCTCCTCACAGGGCTGTGCTCCAGGCCCCTCCCCAGCCTTGCTGCCCTTCTCTCAACACCTTCCAGCACCTCAACATCTTTCCTAAACTGAGGGGCCCAGAACTGGACACAGCATTCAAGGTGTGTCCTGAGCAGTGCTGAGTACAGGGGCAGAAGAACTGCCCTGGTCCTGCTGCCCACACTATTCAGCACGCACTGCCACTGGCCTGGGATACCTGGGCTGTGGTTTGCAGTGAAGAGCAGCCCAAACTGAACAACCAGCATCACAAAGACTCCATGAAAGCCCCACAGCTCTGGAGGGCAACTTGTCCTCTTCAATTGCCATGGCAGCAACTGGCAGCTCTCCAGAAGCCACCAGCCAGCAGCATGCTCTGCTCTATTCTTCTCTCCACGCATGTGTAACTCCTGCTACCTTATTACAATAATAACACAAAACATTTGTAAAGTGTCCTTCACAAAATGGTCCCAAGGAGATTTCTGATTCAGGCATAATTAAACAAGCAGTGAACACGAGGCTCTTCCATTCAGAGCTACCAGTAAAAGCAGATGGGGCTCTTCCCTGCATCAGTTGGTACCAGACTCCACAGTGACCTCAGGCTGAACAGGTGGGGAGGCTGCAGTGAGACAGGAGAAGCAGAGCTGGGAGTGTTTGGGACAAGTTAATGGAAAACCTTTCTCTACTGACCTGATTTTTTTCCCCTGCCAAAAGGCTTTGGGGTCAGTCCTGCATCTGAGATATACCACCCAAAACAGAGCAATGTAGAGGGCAGAGGTTCTGAAAGCCAGCAAGAAGGAGAGGAGGACTGAAAGAGAGCAGAGAAAGGATGGAGGAAGAGACCATTGTAAGAAACAGCCCTTCTTCCACAGCCAGGGAGCCTTGCCCTCTGCTCACTGTGGCACAAGCACTGACAGGCCCAAACTAGCTTTAATCTACCTTTATCACAGTCTCACAGTCTCACAGTCTCACAGTATCACCAAGGTTGGAAGAGACCTCACAGATCATCAAGTCCAACCTGTTACCACAGAGCTCAAGGCCAGACCATGGCACCAAGTGCCACGTCCAATCCTGCCTTGAACAGCTCCAGGGACGGCGACTCCACCACCTCCCTGGGCAGCCCATTCCAGTAGCCAATTTAGATTACCTCTAATCCATCTTCAATTCAGAAACCAGCACAAGAGCCCTTGGAAATCATGGATTTCTCCTTGTCACTGACCCCAGCTCATCCCAGGGTCCCCAGTGGCTCAGAGGTTGCTACAGCCACACAACTGCTCATACCTTGAATAAAAATGATCTGAAGGACCACCAGTGCTGTACCAATCCCCTGGCTGCACACAGAAGGACATCTGTCCAGGCTGTTCAGGACCTGGCATGCAGGGGTTATGCTTCAGACCTGCTTTCCAGGGTGAAACCAAGGGGTCAACAGGCAGCATCTTGCCCCAGAAATGGCAAAAGCAGTGGGAGAGCTGCCAGAACATGGAGAGGGCTTGGAAACATGAGTCACAAGCATGAGGTCTGGGGAGGTTTCTAATCCTTCCAGAGAGCAAGAGCCTTGCTTTCTGCTGCTGTTGACACAAGGAGTGGGAAGAAAGGCTATTCACACCTCTTCCTTAAGGTTCTGTCTGACTTGACTGACCTTTCTGTGCTCTCATTTCCTCTGCCCACAGAAGGTGACTCAGGGAAGTATCTTGCTCAGTGCAAACAAACCCAGCGAGTCGATTGACAACAGATCCCAGATGGCCCTGCAGAGCACACAGTGACACTGTGCTGATGCTTCAGCAGCAAGGATGACAAGAGAAACATGGGGCAACATCTCACTCACACACAGATTTCAAGGCTCAAAAGAACAGAGACATGACACTAGGACAGACCAGTGCCTAGTAGGGACAGCATTTGTGCACCAAATGCTGAGACCTTTGGGTTTACCCCAACAAAAAGCCTCTGCCTGGGATGTCAGCTCTGGGCAAACAAAGCCTTATGGCCACAGAGAGCAGCAAAACCAATCTGGTCCTGCTCTGAGCCCCCCACTTCCCACAGTAGGTAGTGATGATGCTCTGAGTTACACCTACCCCCCATGGTACACACCCATGGCCCCTTCTCACAGAGAGGTTCTTCCAGAGAGGACAGATCCCTCCAGACCTTTGCTCAGAGTCATCCCAGAACAGACTTTTATCTCTCTTGCACTGAAGGAGGACCTGCAAGGATGCATCACAGAGCAGCAGAAGCTGGAAGGAAGCTCTGGAGATGATCTAGCCCAACCACCCTGCTCAAAGCAGGATTCATTCCAGCAGGTTACTCAAGGTGCTGGCTACTCAGCTTCTCAAAACCTGCATGCCTGGACTGTGTCCACACTAACCTGGGCAGCCTGCTCCAGTGCTTGCCAACCCTCACAACAGGTCTTATGTTTGCCCAAAATGTCTTGGATTTCACCTTCTGCATCACCAGGAAGAGTCTGGCTCCTCCTTCTTCCTCCTTCCTCCTCCTCCCATCAAATACCAGCCCAAGAGCTACAGCAGAAGGGCTCTGTGCCTGCTTGTTGAGCTGCTCACCATGCAAGAGGCAGCAGGACTACCCCTGTGTGTTCCCATCTGCTTCCCTTTCTCCACCTAAGGAGCCAGGGATATGCATGCCATGGGGAGCACTCACTGGTGTTTTGGGAAGGCATTTTCCAGCCTTTCCTTCCAATCAGCTCCACAACTGAAGCCATTTCAGATAAACCAGAAAAACATTCAAACAACCAAACAGGTCCCCAGAGAGCAACTGAGGATTTCCAGTTTCTCTATCCCTTTCACACATCAAGACCCCACAGGCTTCTTTGCACGGCTCCTGCCTGCTGCCCTGGCACAGCAGCACTCTTCAGGTGGGTGCCCACCCGAGGAAGGCTATAGCCTGACCTTTCCCAGCTGCTGGAGACCTCTCAGTGGCCCTCAACCACTGGCACTGTCCCTCTTTAAGCAGCAATAACACCCAGATGGCAACTGAACCCCAGTGGGGTCAGATTGGCATGAATCATAGAATGCCTTGAGCTGGAAGGGACCTCTAGTTCTAGGTCTGGGACATCTGGAGAGTAGCCAGGAGGAAAGGGACCTGGGGGTACTGGTGGATAGTAGGCTGAAGATGAGCCAGCAGTGTGCCCAGGTGGCCAAGAAAGCCAATGGCATCCTGGGCTGTATCAGGAGCAGTGTGGCCAGTAGGAGGAGGGAGGTTCTTCTTCCCCTGTACTCAACACTGGTCAGGCCACCCCTTGAGTCCTGTGTCCAGTTCTGGGCTCCTCAACTCAAGAGAGATGTCCAGAGAAGGGCAGCAAGGCTGGGGAGGGGCCTGGAGCACAGCCCTGTGAGGAGAGGCTGAGGGAGCTGGGGGTGTGCAGCCTGCAGCAGAGGAGGCTCNTCTATTCTATTCTATTCTATTCTATTCTATTCTATTCTATTCTATTCTATTCTATCTCCCACTAGCCCAGGTTGCTCAAAGCCTCACCCAGCCTGGTCACACTTCAGGGATTCACAACTTCTCTGGGCAACCTGTTCCAGTGTCTCACCACCCTCACAGGACAGAACTTCTTCCTTTAATGGAATTTACACTCTGGTGTCGCTGCTTGCAAAAGTGCTGCTCTTCCAAGAGCTGAGACTTGTGCTACCATCACTGCAATGAGTATCTCCTGTCCCTGTCCTTCCCCTGCCATGCCACACAGGAGCATCTCTCAGCTTCACTCAGCTGTCCCAGGGCAACTCCTCGCTGAGAGCATGGAGGCAGCTCTGCCAGGTGTCAGGATGCCAGCAGGAGGCATGGTCCTGGAGACATCAACACCTGGCTCAGTGCAATGCTCCACAACACAGGCTCACAGGATATTACAGGCTGGAAAGGACCCAAGGAGATCATCAAGGCCAAGCCCCCTGCCACAGCAGGACCACACAATCTAGTTCAGGGCACACAGGAACACATCCAGACAGGCCTGCAAAGGCTCCAAAGAAGGAGACTCCACAACCTCTCTGGGCAGCCTGTGTCAGGGCTCTGGGACCCTTCCAGGCAAGAAGTTGCCCTTGTGCTGAGCTGGAACCTCCTGTGCTGCAGCTTCCATCCACTGCTGCTTGTCCAATCAAGTGAGCAGAGCCTGTCCCCCACCTCCTGACCCCCAGCCCTCAGATACTTCTAAACAGTGATTCAATCCCCTCTCAGTCCTCTCTTCTGCAGACTAAGCAGCCCCAGGTCCCTCAGCCTCTCCTCCTCAGGCAGTGCTGCAGTCCTTTCATCATCCTTGTAGCTCTCCACTGGACTCTCTCCAGCAGATCCCTGTCCCTCTTCAACTGGGGAACCCAAAACTGAAGCCAGTACTCAAGATGAGGTCTCTCCAAGGCAGAGTAGAAGGGGCAGGAGAACCTCCCTTGATCTGCTGGACACACTCTGCTTAGTGCCCCCCAGGACCCCATTGTCCCTCTTGGCCCCCAGGGCACATTGCTGCCCCATGGATGTTCTCCCCCAGCACTCCCAGCTCCCTCTCCACAGGGCTGCTCTCCAGCAGTCACCTCCCAACCTGTTCTGCTGCAGTTTCTTATTCCTCCCCAGGTGCAGGAGTCTGCACTTGGCCTTGTTGAACCTCATCAGGTTCCTCTGTGCCCAGCTCTGTCTCTCCAGGTCTCCTGGATGGCAGCACAGCCTGCAGCTGGCTCAGCCAAGCCTCCCAGTTCTGTGGCAGCAGCAAACTTGCTGAGCAGACTCTCTGCCGTCAACGCCATTGATGAGGGGACACTGCTCCATATGGAGCTCAGGACCATTCCCACCTTTCCACCAGCCAGCTCACAGCCGAGGAACGCTCTCCTTGCCGTAACTTGTGCCGGATCCCACGCAAACACCGAGACATCCCCTCCGGGAGCGTAAATCACCATCACTGCACCAAGGTCAGCAGAGTCCTCCCCCTCCAGCGGAGGAAACAACCTCTCCACGGGCAGTTCTTCATCGGGAAACCGAAACAAATCCCCTCCCTGCCGGCAGCGGAGTGCCCAGGCTAATGAGGCGTCGCTCGCACAGCGATCTCAACCGGGGGGATCTTTTCCTTCATCAAATGTATTGCCAATTAGCACCAAATTCTGACCACGGATTCGCGCTGGGGAGAAGAGAACACGCACAAGTGAACACCACCGGGGCACCTTGCAGCCCTCTCACGCACGGAGCTCTCCCGCTCCGCTCCCTTCCCGCTCTCTCCTCCCGCTCCGCCCCGGCCCCGCTGGGTGGCCGCCGCCGCCGTGGCCGCGCCGCGCTGGGCTCCTTACCGCTGCGCTCCTCGCAGGGGTGCCCCGGCCGGCCCCAGGCGGCTCCCTGCAGGCCCCAGGCGGCTCCCGGCCGGCCCCAGGCGGCTCCCTGCAGGCCCCAGGCTGCCTCCGCGCTCTGTCTGCGCCCACTGCCCTCCGGCCGCTCAGGGGCAGCCGGAACCGGAGCCGACCGGGCCGGGGCCGTGGAGTGCGTCCTGACCCGCGGCGCTGCGCGGCTCAGGCCCCGCGGGGCACGGCCGGCCTGGGGCTGCTGCCGGCTGCAAGGAGCTTCCCGCGTTCGGTGCCTGCCCGGGGCCCCAGGCTCAGCTCAGGGGCTGCTCGGGTTCTCTGTCTGTCTGTCTGTCCACAGAGAGGCTGCTTGGGTTCCGTGGCTGTCTGTCTGTCCATCCTCCAGCCATGCTCAGCAGAGAGGCTGATTGGGTTCAGTGTCTTGTCTGTCTGTCCATCCTTCAGCCATGCTGAGCAGAGGGGCTGATTGGGTTCTGTGTGTGTCTGTCTGTCCCTCAGTCATGCTCACTAGAGAAGCTGCTTGGGTTCTGTGTCTGTCTGTCCATCCCTCAATCATGCTCAGCAGAGAGGCTGCTTGGGTTCAGTGTCTGTCTGTCCATCCCTCAGTCATGCTCAGCAGAGAAGCTGCTCGGGTTCTGTGTCTGTCTGTCCATCCCTCCCTCAGCCATGCTTAGCAGAGACTGCTCGAGTTCTGTGTCTGTCTGTCCATCTCTCAGCCATACTCAGCAGAGAGGCTGCCCAGGTCCCATGTTTGTCCATCTCTCAGCCATGCTCAGCAGAGAGGCTGCTTGGGTTCAGTGTCTGTCTGTCCATCCCTCCATCATGCTCAGCAGAGAGGCTGCTTGGGTTCAGTGTCTGTCTGTCCATCCCTCCATCATGCTCAGCAGAGAGGCTGCTTGGGTTCAGTGTCTGTCTGTCCATCCCTCCATCATGCTCAGCAGAGAGGCTGCTTGGGTTCAGTGTCTGTCTGTCCATCCCTCCATCATGCTCAGCAGAGAGGCTGCTTGGGTTCAGTGTCTGTCTGTCCATCCCTCCATCATGCTCAGCAGAGAGGCTGCTTGGGTTCAGTGTCTGTCTGTCCATCCCTCCATCATGCTCAGCAGAGAGGCTGCTTGGGTTCAGTGTCTGTCTGTCCATCCCTCCATCATGCTCAGCAGAGAGGCTGCTTGGGTTCAGTGTCTGTCTGTCCATCCCTCCATCATGCTCAGCAGAGAGGCTGCTTGGGTTCAGTGTCTGTCTGTCCATCCCTCCATCATGCTCAGCAGAGAGGCTGCTTGGGTTCAGTGTCTGTCTGTCCATCCCTCCATCATGCTCAGCAGAGAGGCTGCCCAGAAGGACCTTTACTACCACAACCACAAGCCAGTTGCTTTTGAAGGCCTCCAGCAAGGGGTAATCCAGGTGGGGAGGGACCTCAGGAGGTCATCTGCTGCCAGTGCCCGCTCAGAGGCGTTCAGCTGGGACTGTGTTGCTCAGGGTTTTGCCTAGTTGGCTCTGAAAGTTGCCTCAACTCACACATACTTGGATAAAAAATGGTCAGAGCTGAAATGAGCTTTTGGAAAGCAGAAGATTCAGGCTGAACTGAAGTTAGTTTTGCCTCTCCCTGTGCAACTTCCCTACTTTGTTTCCCTGTTTTGTAGGGAATTCCCCAGTTCAAGTATTGGAGAGAATCCAGCAGAGGCTACAAAGATGCTGAGAGGCCTGAAGCATCTCTGTGAGGAGGATAGGCTGAGAGCCCTGGGGCTGTTGAGCCTGGAGAAGAGCAGCCTGAGAGAGAGTCTTCCAAATGCTGATCCATAGCTAAAGAACAGGAGTCAAGAGGATGAGGCCAGACTCGTTGGAATGTGCCCAGTGACAGAGCAAGGGACAATGGGCACAAACAGGAACCCAGGAGCTTTCATCTGAACATAAACAGAAACTTCTTTGCCTGGAGGGTAGCAGAGCCCTGAACCAGGCTGCCCAGAGAGGTTGTGGAGTCTCTTTCCCTAGAGGCATTCCAAACCTGCCTGGTGTGATTTACTCCAGGTGATCCTGCTCTACCAGGGAGGTTGCACAAGATGTGCTGGAGCAGGTGCAGAGAAGAGTGAGGAGGCTGGGGAGAGGTCTGGAGAACATGGCCTGTGAGGAGCAGCTGAGGGAGCAGCTTGTTTAGCCTGGAGAAGAGGAGGTTGAGAGGAACCTTATTGCCCTCTACAACTACCTACAAGGAGGTTGTAGTGAGGCTGGAGCTGGCCTCTTCTCCTGAATTACTAATGACAGGACAAGAGGAAATGGCCTCAAGTTGCATCAGGGGAGGTTTAGGTTGGATATTGTGAGGAAGTTGTTTCCTGAGCAGGTGGTCAGGCACTGGAACAGGCTGTCCAGGGAGGTGGTGGAGTCACCATCCCTGGAGGTGCTTAGGGGATGAGTGGATGTGGTGCTTGAGGCTGTGGTCTGGTGATGAAGGATGCTGGGATGAAGGTTGGACTGGCTGATCCTGGTGGTCCTTTCCAACCATAGCAATTCATAGTGATGAGATGTTGTGCTGAGGACTTGTAATGACAGGACGAGGGGGAATGGGTTTGAACTGGCAGAGGGGAGATTTAGACTGGATGTTAGGAGGAAGTTCTTTACAGTGAGGGTGGTGAGACACTGGCACAGGTTGCCCAGGGAGGTTGTGGATGCTTCCTCCCTGGAGGCGTTTAAAGCCAGGCTGGATGAGGCCTTGAGCAACCTGCTCTAGTGGGAGGTGTCCCTGCCTATGGCAGGGGGTTGGAGCTGGATGATCCTTGAGGTCCCTTCCAACCTAAACCATTCTGTGATTCTATGATTTGGTTTAGTCAAGGACTTGTCGGTGTGAAACCAGCAATTGGACTTGATGAGCTCAAAGGGCTTTTCCAACCTAAGAAATCTAAGAAAGTGATTCTGTGATTCTCTGATCTTCAGAGGTCCCTTTCAACCCCCACCATGCTGTGATTCCACAGTTCTGTGATCCAGAGGATGCAAAGAAGCTGCTGAAGAAATCCAGGCAAAGCACAATGGTTGTGTGCAGAGATCCACAACAGGAGCTGTTTATATGCTTCATTGCAAGAGGGAAGAACCTTCCACGGGGCAGAAAGTCTATTTTCTGGGCAGTGCCAGTGCCAGAGACCAATCACTTGGAAAAGACCTCTAAGATCATCACATCCAACCATTAACTAATTCTACCAGGGCCACTGCTACACCATGTCCTCTAGCACCGTGTCTAGAAGGCTTTTAACTGCACCCAGGGTTGGCAATTCAACCACTTTCCTAGGCAGCCTGTGCCAGTCTTTGATAAGCCTTTCACAGAAGGTTGAAGAAACATCAGGAAAGCATTTTGGGGTGGTTCATACTGAGTGACTTTGCCCATTTTTTATGTCATTTACCCCAGTGAGCAGTCAGAGCTGTCTGCAACTTGGGCAACTGAGCCTTGCCACTTGCGTGGTGCTGTAAGAAGCAGCAGAGTTGAATCTGCCCTGGGAAGCTGCAGGGCTCTGCTGCCACCCAGGGCTCTGTACAGCTCCTAGCACTCTCCAGCTGCCTCTGGGAAACTCTGAGGTACATCAGCAAGGAAAAACAGACTGAAAATGCTGCACGTTTCAGTTCCCTTTGATTGTTCTCTTTTGGCTGAGATGAGTTGCAGCAGTTTGGCTGCCCAGCAGCAGGTGTGCCAGGCTGCAGCATAAATGTTGGGGGGGAGTAATGAGCACAGTGGAGGTGTGGGCAGGCAGGCTGGGGTGGCTGCTGTGGGCATTGCCATGCAAGCACAGGAACGTTCAGCTTTCTTGCTTCCTCAGCATCTCTGTGAGCACAGCTAGAAGTAGAGAATCAGAGAGTGGTGGGGGTTGGAAAGGACCTCTGGAGAGCATCCCTCCAGCATCCCTGCTAACATAGGTGTGCTCAGATCGGGTTGCACAGAATCACAGCACATTAGAGGGACCTCCAGAGGTCATCAAGTCCAATGCCCCTGTCAAAAGCGGCTTCACCTGTGGTGGCCTGAACAGGAAGGCATCCACTGGTCAGGCTACACCTTCAGTGCTGTGTCCAATTCTGAGCCCCTCAATTCAAGAGAGATGTTGAGGTTCTGGAAGGTGTTGAGAGAAGGGCAGCAAGGCTGGGGAGGGGCCTGGAGCACAGCCCTGTGAGGAGAGGCTGAGGGAGCTGGGGGTGTGCAGCCTGCAGAAGAGGAGGCTCAGGGCAGAGCTCATTGCTGTCTGCAGCTCCCTGAAGGGAGGCTGTAGCCAGGTGGGGTTGGGCTCTGCTGCCAGGCAAGCAGCAACAGAAGAAGGGGACACAGCCTCAAGTTGTGCCAGGGCAGGTTTAGGCTGGATGTTAGGAGGAAGTTGTTGGCAGAGAGAGTGATTGGCATTGGAATGGGCTGCCCAGGGAGGTGCTGGAGTCACCGTGGCTGGAGGTGTTGAAGCCAAGCCTGGCTGGGGCACTTAGTGCCATGGTCTGGTTGACTGGATAGGGCTGGGTGCTAGGTTGGGCTGGGTGAGCTTGGAGCTCTCTTCCAACCTGCTTGATTCGATGATTCTGTGATTCAGGTGTGTTTTGAAAATCTCCAGAGAGGAAAACTCCACAACCTGCCCTGGGCAGCCTCTTCCAGTGTTCCCTCCCTCTCACTATGAAGAAGTTTCTCCTCACTTTGAGATGAAACCTTCTTTATTTTAAGTTTGTATTCACAGTATCACAGTATCACTGCTCCTTGTCTTATTGCTACACACTACAAAAATGCGATTGTGCCCCTCCACTTGACACCTCCAGTTCTGGGTCCCTCAATTCAAGAAGGACATAGAACTGCTGGAGAGAGTCCAGCACAGAGCTACAAAGATGCTGAAGGGAATGGAACAGCTCTGCTAGGAGGAGAGCCTGAGGGAGCTGGGGCTGGGAGCTGGGAGAAGAGGAGCCTGAGAGGTGACCTCAGCAGTGGTTATCAATGTGTGCAGGTGAGTGGCAGGAGGCTGGGGCCAGGCTCTGCTGGGGGATGCCAGTGCCAGCACAAGGGGCAGTGCTGGAAGCTGAGGCAGAGGAAGTTTCATTTGAACATGAGGAGGAATTTTTACCTGTGAGGGTGCCAGAGCCTGGCACAGGCTGCCCAGGGGGGTTGTGGAGTCTCCCTCTCTGGAGCTATTCAAGAGCTGCCTGGAGGTGTTCCTGTGTGATCTGCTCTGGGTGCTCCTGCTCTGCAGGGGGTTGGACTGGCTGAGCTTTGGAGGTCCCTTCCAGCCCCTGACATTCTGTGATTCTGTGACAGGCACCCCTCAGGACACATCTGGAATGTGTCCAGGTGAGTTTGGAATCTCCACAAAGAAAGAGACTCCACAACCTCTCTGGGCAGCTTGGTCCAGCGTCCTGTCACCCTCACAGCAAAGAAGTTCCTCCTTGAGTTCAAGTTTTAGTTTGTGCCTTTTGCCCCTTGTCCTGTCACTGCTTGCCTCCAAGAAGGGGCTCCTGGCTCACACAGCTCTGTCCTGAGGAGCTGTAGATGAGCAGCCTTAGCCTGACTCAGGATCAGGACAGCCAGACTCAGATCTCTCCTGCTATACTGTTACTGTAATTGCCATTATGTGGAGGCTCAGCCATCAGCAAAGCCATTTGGTGCCAGATGCTATCTGCATTTATACAGTGCCATAATAATCTCCACCTTAAGGACTTCAAAAGACAACGAGATCCAGTGTCATGCCTTGAAAAGAGTGGCAGTGCATGAAAGGCACCTTTCAGAAAGGAGGCTTCAGAAGGAAAAACAGAGAGGAAGACACATTCCAGTCCCTGTCAGGAGAGATATTTGCTCTTCAGTGCACTGACATCCAGCTCTTTGTTTGGTGGGAACCCAGCCCCTCTCAGGTGCAGACCCCTGACCAGTGGATCTAAGCTGCTGCCAGTAGGATCATAGTATCATAGTATCATCAGGGTTGGAAGAGACCTCACAGATCATCAAGTCCAACCCTTCACCACAGAGCTCAAGGCTAGACCATGGCACCAAGTGCCACGTCCAACCCTGCCTTGAACAGCTCCAGGGACGGCGACTCCACCACCTCCCTGGGCAGCCCATTCCAGTAGCCAATGACTCTCTCAGGAAGAACTTTCTCCTCACCTCAAGCCTAAACTTCCCCTGCTGTAGCTTGAGGCTGTGTCCTCTTGTTCTGGTGCTGGCTGCCTGAGAGAAGAGAGCAGCCTCCTCCTGGCCACAACCACCCCTCAGGTAGCTGTAGACAGCAATAAGGTCTGCCCTGAGCCTCCTCTTCTCCAGGCTAACCAATCCCAGCTCCCTCAGCCTCTCCTCGTAGGGCTGTGCTCCAGGCCTCTCCCCAGCC
>WAAF01014319.1:53021-64073 GCA_013400475.1 Tricholaema leucomelas | reverse complement strand
ACTCCTGGGCTGGTTTAGGACCATGTCCCTGCTGCCACCACAGACTCACCTCTTGCCAGAACCACACTGAAGGTGTCCCCTGCAGCCTCCCAGCTCAGCCTCTTGGCTGCCATCTGCCACTCTCACTATGGCCACCTGAGTCTGCAGATGCTGCTGGCTCCCCAGTGACCACAGCAAGAGACCACTGGGACAAGGGGCACTGCCCATCCGCAACAGCCCTGCTGACCTCAGGCCATCAGCTCTTTTGACAGTGCTGGCCACCACCAGCTGCTATTGCTCCCAGGCTGGCAGCCTCATGACCCTTTTGATATTTTAATCCTTCTTTTGGGTTGGTTTTGGGTTGGTTTTGGGGTGGTTTGGGGTTTTCTTTAAAGAGATTTACTTGCCAAGCCAGCAAGCTCAGCTGCAAAGCCTCAGCCTCTCCCTGGCCTACCAGGGATATAATTTACACCCTCAGAAATGAAGCAGCTGTGAGAGGAGCCCAGGATCAGAATAGCAATTCCTCCACTGCAGAGCTGCAGCCAGAGAAGAATAGCAGTGGCTGCCATCAGAAGCATCCACGGCACAGGGATGCAGGAACCAGCAAGAGTGCACTGCCCTGTAACAGAATCCCAGCCTGGAATGGGTTGGAAGGGATCTCTGGAGGTCACAGGCTCACAGGATGCCAGGGGTTGGGAGGGACACAAAGAGATCATCCAGTCCAACCCCCCTGCCAGAGCAGGACAATGCTATCTAGCACAGATCACAGAGGAACACATCCAGACAGGGCTGGAAAGGCTCCAGAGCAGGAGACTCCACAACCTCTCTGGGCAGCCTGTTGCAGAAGGATGCTTGCTTACATGTCTCAGGGTGGATCTATACGTTGGAGACCTTGAGGGCTGCAGCAGGCAGTGTGAAATGGGACAAAGAAGAGGTTCAATGGGAGACCTGCAAAGTCTGTAGGACAGAGACAGTTTTCAGAACCAACATGCTGGGAAGAAGTTGCAGCTGTCCACTTTGCAGAGACCTGAGCTTCTCCATACTGAATTCACACCTCAGGGGAATAAAGATGGAAAGCCATCAGCACCCATCTGAGCAGCTGCTTACTAATCACATACCAAAGCCTATGGAAAGGGAAAAAAGAGGCAGCTCAAAAGGCAATGCACAGCCATAAGAGAGGGCAGAGGATACATCACCTGACCTGGGCAGTGTCAGAGCAATGTTCAGCGAGGAGAATATTCTTAAGAGCCCAAGCAAGAAAGGAACTTTGTGAGGGTTTGTTCTTTGAATGTAACTTTGGAGGAATTCTTTGCAGCTAGCACAAAAGCAACAGTGCCTTCAGCTGCAAAGCAACCTGGAGCTCTTGCATGCTGTATTTATAGCTCCTGACCCCATGGCTGCAAAGCATCTCTCAGAACAACCAAGTGGAGAAGTTTGGAAGGAGCTTTGAGTTGGCTTCCCAACTGCTTCACAGCGTTCTGTGTTTCTTCTCCAATCTTCAAGATGATTTGAAGTGGATGACCCCATTCAAGTTAACCAAGCAATGACCTCATTCAGCTTAGAATCACAGAATGTCAGGGGCTGGAAGGGACCTTGAAAGATCATCTGGTCCAGCCCCCCTGCCAGAGCAGATCACACAGCAACACATCCAGATGGGTCTTGAATATCTCTAGAGAAGGAGACTCTGCAACCCCCCTGAGCAGCCTGTCCCAGTGCTCTGTCACACTCACAGGGAGAAATTCTTCCTCAAGTTCACATGGAAGCTCCTGGAAGGCCACTCCAAGGTCTCCTGGAAGCCTTCTCTTCTCCAGGCTGCAGAGCCCCAACTCTTGTAGTCTGTCCTTAAAGCAGAGCTGCTGCATCCCTCTGAGCATCTTGGTGGCCTCCTCTGGACTGCCTCTTCAGGTGGGGTCTGAGGACAGCAGATCAGAGGGGCAGAATCCCCTCCCTGTCCTGCAGCTCTCCCTGCTTTGGATGCAGCCCAGCACACAGCTGCCTTCTGGGCTGCCAGCGACCGGTGCTGCCACAGTCTCACAGGCCCACAGTATCACCAAGGTTGGAAGAGACCTCACAGACCATCAAGTCCAACCCTTCACCACAGAGCTCAAGGCCAGACCATGGCACCAAGTGCCACGTCCAGTCCTGCCTTGAACAGCTCCAGGGACGGCGACTCCACCACCTCCCTGGGCAGCCCATTCCAGTAGCCAATGACTCTCTCAGTCAAGAACTTTCTCCTCACCTCAAGCCTAAATTTCCCCTGGCACAGCTTGAGGCTGTGTCCTCTTGTTCTGGTGCTGGCTGCCTGAGAGAAGAGAGCAACCTCCTCCTGGCCACAACCACCCCTCAGGTAGCTGTAGACAGCAATAAGGTCTGCCCTGAGCCTCCTCTTCTCCAGGCTAACCAATCCCAGCTCCCTCAGCCTCTCCTCGTAGGGCTGTGCTCCAGGCCTCTCCCCAGCCTCGTTGCCCTTCTCTGGACACGTTCAAGCATCTCAATGTCCCTCTTAAACTGGGGGGCCCAGAACTGGACACAGTACTCAAGGTGTGGTCTAACCAGTGCAGAGTACAGGGGCAGAATGACCTCCCTGCTCCTGCTGGCCACACCATTCCTGATGCAGGCCAGGATGCCATTGGCTCTCTTGGCCACCTGGGCACACTGCTGGCTCATGTTCAGGCGGGTATCAATCAGCACCCCCAGATCCCTCTCTGTCTGGCTGCACTCCAGCCACTCTGACCCCTTTGGGAGATGTCTGGGTGCTGAAGCTCCTTGGTGGAAAGGAGGCTGTAGAGGACAGAGAGGGGAAAAAAACCCTGCCCTAGTGCAGCCCTGGAGCTGTGGAGAACATTCATGTGCCGAGCTGCACAACAGCACAGAGCAAGCTTCTGGTTCCTTTTGGCTTCCTACCCACCCACATCTGAAACCCAAATGGCTTAGAGTCAGACTCGAAACATTCCTCTCCCTTTCTCTCTGGTGAAATTACACCTCCAGCAACAGCGAAGGCATCACAAAAGAAGAAATAAACCTCCCGTGATGGCTTTGCAGAAGCCTGAGCTCATTTTTGGACTTAAACCACCGAGAGGACAAAAAGCAAAGGCAGGCTGAATGGAGCTCCCAGGATACCAGCAGGGGCTGTGGAATGCAGATTCCCCAGGCGAACAAAAGGTTGCAGCTCTCCAACAGAGGCACTGTTGAGAAAGCACTTGGAAAAAAAGAAAAGGAGCAGCAAAGAAAGGGATGAATCAATTAATGCCTTTGATGGTTCGAATGTCCCACTGTCTGAAAAACAAGCGCCGCTTTAATAGCCAGATAATTCAGTTTACCCAATCCAATTACATGGAATTGGCTTCTTCCCTTGCTCACCCCTCACCTCCCCCCCCTCCTCTTTAGCTGCTCTTGGCACCAGAGCTCCGCTGCACTTTGTGCTGCCTCTGCCAGATGTTGCTGCCGTCGGTGTGGCGAGGGCGTGCTGGGGATCAGGGTTCAATTAACGGCAGAGCTGTAGGATTCAGCCTGAATGGCCACGGACTCATCAGTGCCTTGCAACTTTGGAGCTCAGGATAAAGGAGTGTTTAGGAAAGAGGCCAAGTCTCAGTTGCCCTTCCCATTTCTTCTCTGGGCTAAAGCCTCTTCGCTTTGGTGTGCTGAGACAGGAGGGCTTTAATCCAGCTCACACAAACACAGGCTGTGGCAGCCAGAGGCTGAGGGACTCTAACAAGCTTTGTGGAGCCTTTCTGGTAAGACTTGTTCACCCAGGACCTCTGCTCAGCAGGATTTTGTCTTCCTTCCTGGAAGCTTTCCAGGCCAATCCTCCTTAGGGCTCAAAAATCTTTGCTACGGCAGAAGCACCACTTTGCCTCAGGCATCAGAGAATCCTAGAATGGTCAGGGCTGGAAGGGACCTCAAGGATCAGCCAGTCCCAGCTCCCCTGTCGTGGGCAGGGACACCTCACACAAGATCAAGTTGCTCAGAACCACATCCAGCCTGGCCTTGAAACCTCCAGGGATGCTCTCGTGGAGTCCTGTGTGCAGGTCTGGAGCCCCCAGCACAGAAAGGACATCAAAATAGATCCATAGACTCACAGAATGGGATTGGGTTGGAAGAGACCTCAAGCTGTGTGCAGGTCTGGAGCCCCTAGCACAGAAAGGACATCAAACTAGATCCATAGACTCACAGAATGGGATTGGGTTGGAAGAGACCTTAAACTGTGTGCAGGTCTGGAGAGACTTTTCTGTCCCCTGAGCACTGCCATGAAGAGACCTTTCTACCCACTGAGCAGTGCCACAGAGAGACCTTTCTACCCACTGAGCAGTGCCATGAAGAGACCTTTCTACCCACTGAGCAGTGCCACAGGGAGACCTTCCTATCCCCTGAGCAGTGCCATGAAGAGAGCTTTCTACCCACTGAGCAGTGCCATGAAGAGAGCTTTCTACCTCCTGAGCAGTGCCACAGAGAGACCTTTCTACCCCCTGAGCAGTGCCATGAAGAGAGCATTCTACCCACTGGGCAGTGCCATGAAGAGACTTTCTACCCCCTGAGGAGTGCCATGAAGAGACCTTTCTACCCACTGAGCAGTGCCACAGAGAGACCTTTCTACCCTCTGGGCAGCACCATGAAGATGTCTCCATACTCAGGGCTGCCAAGGAGTTGTTCTGTGCCAAAGTGATGCATTTGCCACTTGGCACAGCTGGGGCTGAGGCTCCTACATCTTTCTCTCTGCCTTTCTAAGGGGGCATGGAATGCTGCAGAGCCAGGCAGGGGGAGAAGCCAGCTCCAATGAGTTCTTTAGGCAAATTGAAAGCCTGATGTCAATTTGATGGGCAACTTTTCAGGCCAGAATGGTCCTATTGGCATTTTCTTCCTTCTGAATCAATAACTCCTAAAGGATTACAATTTAATTTTTTGGAAAGGGTAATTCAATCAAGGATTTGAAAACAGAGGGCATGCTTAAAATGAAACTTTAATCAGATTGAGTTATTTATTTAGTCTTAAAATGTACTTGAGAGAAAGAAAAGAAAGGAGAAAGGAATTGTCCTTGGTGGGGGAAGAGTGCAATGTCCAAACTGTCTTTCACCTGGCACTTAAAGGGGCAGGTTTTTCTTTCATCCTTAGTAGGGCTCTGTCCCTTTGCTTACCTCTTGCCTGTGCCAGTTCTTTTCAGGCATGTTTCCATCAATACCCTGAAGAGACACCTTCCAAAACCCTCCAAGGCTTGGCTGAGTTTGTCATGGAGACACAGAATGGGAGAGGTTGGAAGGCACCTCACGCAACCAACCAGACAAAGCTCCACGCCAGAGAAGCATCACCTACGACAGGTCCCACAGGAACACGTCCAGATGAGGTTTGACTATCTGCAGAGAGGGAGACTCCACAGCCCCCCTGGGCAGCCTGTGCCAGGGCTCTGCCACCCTCACAGGGAAATACTTCCTCCTCATGTTTAAATGAAACTTCCTGTGCTAAGGTGGAGTTCAACTGCCCTGCCAAAGCTGCATCACCCTGGGCAGGTCACACAGGAACATGTCCAGATGTGTTCTGAAGAGACACCTTCCAAAACCCTCCAAGGCTTGGCTGAGTTTGTCATGGAGACACAGAATGGGAGAGGTTGGAAGGTACCTCAGGAAATCATCCAGCCCAAGCGCCCTGCCAGAGCAGCATCACCTAGGGCAGGTCACACAGGAACACATCCAGGTGAGGTTTGACTATCTGCAGAGAGGGAGACTCCACAGCCCCCCTGGGCAGCCTGTGACAGGGCTCTGCCACCCTCACAGTCGCATTGGCCTTGTTGAAACTCATCCCATTGATGTTGACTCTTTGATCTAAGCCTACCCAAGTGCCTCTGCAGAGCCTCTCTGCCCTCATTCAGATCAACACTGCCACCTAACTTGGATCTCAGAGTGCTCACCTGTGCCATGCAGCACAGTGCAGAACCTTTGGCCTCTCTGGTCACTGCTGGCCCACAGCAGCTCTTGTTTGGGTGCCAGGGCACAGAAGGACACCTACCTTCAAGCCCTGCTTCTGCTGTGGTGCTGTGGGAACACAGCTGCCAGGTGCCAGGCTCTTGGGGAGTTGCTTTGGATCTCAGCTTCCTTGCTGTTGGCACTACACTTCTGCTGGGAAAATCCTCAGAGTTCCTAAATATCAGCTGTGGGGCTTCTGCAGCATCACAGCTGCTGAGCAGAGGGGCTCAGGCAAACTCCCACCAGAGCCCAGGAAGCCTCCTTCTCCTGTCTATCTCTCCTGCTGGGCCTCTGCCAGTCACAGGCAGTTCCAGCCAGCTCTGAAACACACTAAACCAACCCACTGCATGCCAGAGCCTCAGCCAGGCACAGGAGCACTTGGTGCCTCTGCCAAAATGGTTAGGAGACAGTGGCAGCCCCTGGGAGAGAGACAAGAGGCAAGAGGACACACAGGATATGAGACAGCAAAGAGATAAAGAGATATTGAGAGATGCAAGAGGATCTGTGCAAGGAGATGGTGATGGAGATCCAGCTGGAGATGCCCTTTCAGAAGGGGACACCCATGTAAGAGAATCAGAAACACAGAGTCAGGCAGGGGCTGGAAGGGACCTCCAGAGCTCAGCCAGTCCAACCCCCCTGCCAGAGCAGGAGCACCCAGAGCAGATCACACAGCAACACATCCAGGCAGCTCTTCAATATCTGCAGAGAGGGAGACTCCACAGCCCCCCTGGGCAGCCTGTGCCAGGCTCTGGCACCCTCACAGGGGAAAAAATTCCTCCTCAGGTTTCCATGGCACTTCCTCTGCCTCAGCTTCCAGCACTGCCCCTTGTGCTGGCACTGGCATCCCCCAGCAGAGCCTGGCCCCAGCCTCCTGCCACTCACCTGCACACATTGATAACCACTGCTGAGGTCACCTCTCAGGCTCCTCTTCTCCCAGCTCCCAGCCCCAGCTCCCTCAGGCTCTCCTCCTAACAGAGCTGTTCCATTCCCTTCATGATCTTTGTGCCTCTGTGCTGGACTCCCTCAAGCAAGTGCCATCAAGGGGAGGAGGACCTATGTCAGAGCAGCTGCACCTCCAAAGCCATCCCTGCTGTGCCTCACCTGGCTGGCAGAGGGGACTGGATTGGGCAGCATCCCCCCGGGGGCTTTAAGCACTTTACTGTGGCTGAGTAGTGGGAATTAGGTCCTGAAAGTAGCAGAGAGCTTTCACTCAGTATTTAATCTGCATCCATAGACATCTAACTGCAAGTCAGATGCCAAAATGGTGAAGACATTTTCTCTTATTGCTGAGCTCTTGACTTCAGCAGCCCAAAATGTGTGCTGGAGCACTCGAGGGGGGGTGAGAAGCTGTTGCACCGTGAGCCATTAGCAGTCGAGCAGGAACTGCTCTCTTGACAGATGATGCAGTCAGGGCTCAGGGGATGCTGAGCTCATAGCAATGCATGACACAGAAATGGCAAAGAGCACTCCTGTTCTGGGAAGTGAAACTTCCTAGATGAGGCTGAGCAGTTCTTCTCCAGGGCTTTCAGCTCTCTGACATTTTCATTAAGTAGTTTGGTTTTCTTTGGGTTTTTTTTTTTTGGTGCCTCTGATGTTTTTCATAACTTGCTTCTCAGGCCCTCATCCTGCTGCCCTTTTGAATGGAGAGCTCCTGTCCATTCCCTGGCAGTAAATCTGAAATTGAACCACTGATGGTCACAACAGCTCTCCAGCAAAGTCACTGTGACACAGCAGAAAGCAGGGGGTGAGAAAATGCTGCTGCAAGGAGCCCTCATTTCAGCACAGGATGGATCAAGAACATCCATCTCTTGGCTAGCAGGACAAGGGAGGTTCTTCTGCCCCTGTGTTCTGCACTGCTCAGGCCACCCCTTGAGTGCTGTGTCCAGTTCTGGGCTCCTCCATTCCAGAGAGATGCTGAGGTGCTGGAAGGTGTTGAGAGAAGGGCAGCAAGGCTGGGGAGGGGCCTGGAGCACAGCCCTGTGAGGAGAGGCTGAGGGAGCTGGGGGTGTGCAGCCTGCAGAAGAGGAGGCTCAGGGCAGAGCTCATTGCTGTCTGCAGCTCCCTGCAGGGAGGCTGGAGCCAGGTGGGGTTGGGGTCTTCTCCTAGGCAAGCAGCAACAGAACAAGGGGACACAGTCTCAAGTTGTGCTAGGAGAGGTCTAGGCTGGATGTTAGGAGGAAGTTCTTTACATAGAGAGTGATTGGCACTGGAATGGGCTGCCCAGGGAGGTGGTGGAGTCTCTGTGGCTGGAGGTGTTGAAGCCAAGCCTGGCTGGGGCACTTAGTGCCATGGTCTGGTTGCTTGGGCAGGGCTGGGTGCTAGGTTGGGCTGGCTGAGCTTGGAGCTCTCTTCCAACCTGCTTGATTCTATGGTTCTATGCCAATGATCCCTTCAGAGCTTCTCAGACAGCCCCACTAAAGAACCTTCCACCTGACACTGTCACCCAGCCTGGTGGGTTTGGTTTTCTTTTTAGGTGGAGTGGTGCAATAGGGCAATATGTGGCACAAAGAAATGATGATGGTGGTAAGGTCCCTTTAGTCTACCGTTGTGCTGGTGTCTCTTTGGGACACTGTTCTGCTGTGTTCAGGAGACAGAGACCTGCCTGGGAGAGTCCAGCATAGAGCCAGGAGGATGACTGGGAGACTTGAGCCAATCCCCAGTGGAGAGAGCCTGAGAGCCCTGGGGCTGTTTAGTCTGGAGAGGAGGAGATCTGATCAATATGTACAAATACCTGAGGGGTAGGGGTCAAGGGGGCCAAGCTCTGCTCAGTGGTGCACAGCAATGCAATGCTCCAAGGAGCAATGGATGCAAAGTGGAACAGGGAAGGTTTCATCTCAACACGAGGAGAAACTTCTTTACAGGGAGAGTGGCAGAGCCCTGGAGCAGGCTGCCCAGAGAGTTGTGGAGTCTCCTTCTTAGAATAGAATAGAATCAACCAGGTTGAAAGAGACCTCCAAGATCATCCAGCCCAACCTAGCACCCAGCCCTATCCAGTCAACCAGACCATGGCACTAAGTGCCTTATCCAGTCTTTTCCTGAACACCTCCAGGGATGGTGACTCCACCACCTCCCTGGGCAGCCCATTCCAATGCCAATCACTCTCTCTGCCAACAACTTCCTCCTGACATCCAGCCTAGACCTGCCCTGCCACAGCTTCAGGCTGTGTCCCCTTCTTCTGTTGCTGGTTGCCTGGCAGCAGAGCCCAACCCCACCTGGCTACAGCCTCCCTGCAGGGAGCTGCAGACAGCAATGAGCTCTGCCCTGAGCCTCCTCTTCTGCAGGCTGCACACCCCCAGCTCCCTCAGCCTTTTCTCATAGGGTTTGTGTTCCAGGCCTCTCCCCAGCCTTGCTGCCCTTCTCTCAACACCTTCCAGCACCTCAACATCTCTCTTGAAATGTTGAGGTGCTGGAATGTGTCCAGAGAAGTCTCTTTGGAGACTTTCAACTCCCTGCTGGATACATTCTTGAGTGACCTACCTTGGGTGATGCTGCTTTGGCAGGGGGATTGGACTGGATGATCTCTGGAGGTCTTTTCTAACTTCTAAGCTTCTGTGATTCTGAGAATGCCTCAGAAAAGCTGAACTCACCCAGAGATTTTCCCACAAGCCTCTTTTCCACCGAGCAGTGCTCAGCCACCCAGAGCATCAAGGTTAACAATGCTTCTTGCTTCATTGCTGTAAGACAGCAGTTTGCTTCTGAGCTGCTGGTTGTGTGCCAGCTGGGCCACTGAGGCTTTGCTTCAAACAGAGGCAACTGTGATTAGAAAATGCACTAAACCTCCCCCTCCCCAACCCCAAACCTGCCTGGCTGAAATGTGAGCAGCAAGAAGGCTTTCTTCAAGGTGACAACTAAAGCCTGAAACACTTCACAGACTCATGGAATGAGTTGTAAGGGACCTGAAAATTCATCCAGTTCCAATCCCCTACCATAGGCAGGGACACTTCCCACTAGAACAGGTTGCTTAAAGCCTTATCCAACCTGGTCCTCNGCCAGTCTCTCCCCACCCTCAACCTGTGCCAGTCTCTCCCCACCCTCAACCTGTGCCAGTCTCTCCCCACCCTCACTGCCAAACATTTCTTCCTAATCTCCAGTCTAAATCTGCTCTCCTCAAGCTTCAATCTCTTCTCCTTCACCCTGTCACTCCCAGCTCTTGTCAAAAGTCCCTCCCTAGCTCTCCTGTAATCACCTTCAAGTACTGGAAGGCTGCTGTAAGGTTTCCCTGGAGTCTTTTCTTCTCCAGCCTGTACAACCCCAACCTTCCATCAGCCTGTCCCTGTAGAGGAGGTGCTTTAGCCCTCTGATTACTTGCTGTAATTAGCCATAGAGGAATTAAACTCAGATGACACAGCAAACATTTCTCAGGATTGGATGTGTCTGCAAGGCTGATTTAAAACCAGAGCCTAAGCAAGAGCTGGAGCAGAGTTCTTCTGCTGAACTAAGGAAAGGGAAAGGGTCAAGCAGCAGAGAGGATTTTGCCACAGTGATAAAAGACTAAAGGAAATGTCAGAGAAACACAGAATGGTTTGGGTGGGAAGGGACCTTTAAAGGTCATCTGGTCCAACCTCCTGACATCTTCAACTAGACCAGGCTGTGCAAAGCCTTGTCCAGCCTGACCTCAAATGTTGTCAGGGATGAGGCTAAACATCCAATAGAGCTTTGGCTGGAAAAGATCTTTTAAAATCCTTGAGTCCAACCATTCTTTAACTCTGCCAAGGCTGAGGCTAAACCATGGCCCTCAGCACCATATCTCTGTGTGATGAGAGATCAGCAGCTGATGGCATTGGCCTGGACCTGAGCGAGGCCTTTGACACTGTCCCGCACCAAATCCTGGTCCAAGCTGGTGAATGAGATGGATACAGAACTGGCCTGATGGCTGCACCCAAAGAGTGGCTGTCAATGGCTCCATGGCCAAGTGGAGGCCAGTGACAAGTGGAGTCCCTCAGGGATCAGTCCTGGGACCAGGCTTGTTCAGCATCTTTGTGGGTGCCATGGACAGAGGCACTGAGTGCAGCCTCAGCAAGTTTGCTGCCCACACCAAGCTGTGTGGTGCAGCAGCCAGGCTGGAGGGCAGGGATCCATCCAGAGGGACCTGGACAGGCTGCAGAGGTGGGCACAAGCC
>WAAF01014319.1:9117-41810 GCA_013400475.1 Tricholaema leucomelas | reverse complement strand
TCCCACTAGAACAGGTTGCTCAAGGCCTCATCCAACCTGATCCTCAACACCTCCAGGGAGGTTGGGGAGCACAGAAGCACCCAATGTGATCAAAGATCACATTGGGTGCTTCTGTGCTCCCCAACCTCCCTGGAGGTGTTGAGGATCAGGTTGGATGAGGCCTTGAGCAACCTGTTCTAGTGGGAGGTGTCCCTGCCTATGGCAGGGGTTTTGGAACTGGCTGAGCTTTGAGTTCCCTTCCAACCTAACCCATTCTCTGATTCTATGCCCCAAGGCTGATGGAAAGCTCTGCTGGCTTTGCCAATGCTGAGATTTCTTCCCTGCACCTAGAAAATTGCTCTTATAGACTTTGAGGTGGGGGGGAAGAAGTAAATCCATAGTGGCTGTGAACAAAGCATGTGGTGTACAGTCAGGGTAGCATTTCATTAGCATGATGATTAGATTGGGCCTGAAATCCTGATGAAAGCAGAT
Organism: Tricholaema leucomelas; assembly: GCA_013400475.1. Classification (NCBI taxonomy): domain Eukaryota; kingdom Metazoa; phylum Chordata; class Aves; order Piciformes; family Lybiidae; genus Tricholaema lacrymosa; species Tricholaema leucomelas. The sequence continues at coordinate 41,339 of WAAF01014319.1, read as the reverse complement.
CTTGATACCAACTAGAAGTGAAATCCCTGCAGCAGTTTTGTACAGCAAGTATTGGAGGAGAGCAGGGAGCTGCAGGCAGCAGAGGCATGGCTATGATGAATTTAATAAGCAGTGAGGACTTTGTTTCCATCAGATACAGAAGGAACAGCCCAAAGCCAGGTTGCTGCAGCATCTTGTGGGAGTAGATATTTTATTTATTATCAAGTGCTGTATCAGAAAGAATTTTCTTCACTTCCTCTCTTCTCTCCTCATTTGTAGGTTATTTTTCCCCTCATCTGTTGGACTCTTCTTCATGTTTGATATATTTTTCATCCTGTCTTCACTGGACTTCACCTTCCTACCTCTTCCAAAAGTTTCCTGTGTGGACTTGGTCTCAAGAACTTGAGGTTTTGATGCAATGATGCTCCAACATCTTGGCCTTTGATCAGAGAATCAGAGAATGGGTTAGGTTGGAAGGGACCTCAAAGCTCAGCCAGATCCAACCCCCTGCCATAGGCAGGGACACCTCTCACTAGAACAGGTTGCTCAAGGCCTCATTCAGCCTGGTCCTCAACACCTCCAGGGAGGTTGTGGAGCACAGAAGCACCCAATGTGATCTTTGATCACATTGGGTGCTTCTGTGCTCCACAACCTCCCTGGAGGTGTTGAGGACCAGGCTGAATGAGGCCTTGAGCAACCTGTTCTAGTGAGAGGTGTCCCTGCCTATGGCAGGGGGTTGGATCTGGCTGAGCTTTGAGGTCCCTTCCAACCTAACCCATTCTCTGATTCTCTGATCAAAGGCCAAGATGTTGGAGCATCATTGCATCAAAACCTCAAGTTCTTGAGACCAAGTCCACACAGGAAACTTTTGGAAGAGGTAGGAAGGTGAAGTCCAGTGAAGACAGGATGAAAAATATATCAAACATGAAGAAGAGTCCAACAGATGAGGGGAAAAATAACCTACAAATGAGGAGAGAAGAGAGGAAGTGAAGAAAATTCTTTCTGATACAGCACTTGNGAGCAGAACCAAGGGGCAGAATCCCCTCTCTTGCCCTGCTGCCCACACTGCTCTTGCTGCAGCCCAGCACAGGGTTGCCGTCTGGGCTGCACTCACACTGCAGGCTCCTGTTGAGGTTTTTATCACCCCAGACCCCAGGTCCTGTTCCTCAGGGCTGCTCTCAGCCATTCCCCACCCATCCTGGAGTTGTGCTTGGGATTGCACCCACCCAGGTGTAGGACCTTACACTTGGCCTTGCTGAATGCCATGAGGTTGGCCTGGGCACACCTCTGCAGCCTGTCCATGGTGCCTTGATCTAAATTTCTGTGAGGGACCAAGTTCATCCATCCTGAAGCCCCATGGCAGTTTCAGAGACTGGCAGAGAAGGAGATAACAGTGCAGAAGACACATAGCATGGTTGGGGTTGGAAGGGACCTTAAAGATCATCCAGTTCCAACCCCCCTGGCATTGCCAGGAACATCTCCCACTTGGTCAGGTTACCCAGGGCCTCATCCAACCTGGTCTTGAACACCTCCAGGGAGAGGACATCCACAGCCTCTCTGGGCATCCTGTTGCAGTGTCTCAGTAGCCTCACTGTAAAAAATGTCTTCCTAATATCCACTCTAAATCCTTCCTCTTCAAGTTTCAGTCCATTCCCTCTCATCCTATTACTACAAGCTTTGATGCTTCTCAGTTTTCTTCAGCCTGATGGTGGAGTGAGCAGATCAGTGCCAGAAGAACTCAACTAAGCTTTGTCCATTTTTCCTTTGGATTCCCATGGGGGAAGGAAGAGAAAATATTTTGGCTTTTAGGATTGGTGTCTTATTAGAGTGCTTGGACCTGGAACTGCTTAGTCTGGAGAGGAGAAGACTGAGATGGGATGGAATCAGTGTTTAGAACTATCTGAGGGCTGGGGGTCAGGAGGGGGGGACAGGCTCTGCTCACTGCTCCCTGGGATAGGACAAGCAGCAATGGATGGAAGCTGCAGCACAGGAGGTTCCAGCTCAACACAAGGGCAACTTCTTGCCTGGAAGGGTCCCAGAGCCCTGGCACAGGCTGCCCAGAGAGGTTGTGGAGTCTCCTTCTGTGGAGCCTTTGCAGGCCTGTCTGGATGTGTTCCTGTGTGCCCTGAGCTAGACTGTGTGGTCCTGCTCTGGCAGGGGGTTGGACTGGATGATCCCTTTGGGCCTTTTCCAAGCCCTGACATCCTGTGAGCCTCTGATTATCACATGCAGGGAACTGAGCTGTGGCTGTGGTAGGAGGCTCTCAGAAACTGTGACTTCTGGTTTCAGGCACTTCATCTGGGGAGCAGGAGGAGCCTGATAAGCACATCCCCTAAACACAGTGCTTGTAGCCCTGCCTGCTGGTCCAAATTACCTGAGACTATGGAAACCTTCTGAGCCCTGGATTGGGAAAAGACATCTCCAATTACTGGGCAGCCTGCTCAGGATGTGACAACAATTCACTGAGGACTGAGCTCTCTGGAGAACTTTCTTTGCCATCTATCACGGCCAAAGGTTTTGAGCTGTTCACAAACATCTCCAGAATCCAGCACAAAAGAAGTGTCCATGATGAAGCAACCAAAAGCTGCATCCAAGACACTCAAGAATCCCTGAGAAGCACCCTGGAAAGTCTTTTGTGTGCCAGCAGAATTTGCTGTGGGTGGAAATCTGCAGTAAAGGTTAATTCTAGGACAAACTCCTCTACTTGTGTAGCTGGGAGCTACTCTTCCTAGAAACCAGTGTTATGTCAAGAAATCACTTCTCTAAATTGCAACTTGAAGTGACACTTGGCCCATTAATACATGGAGAGTGAAAGCTGACTGTGATCAGGCTTTTATTACATTCTCTGCCCTCTAATATCCTTTAGTACCTTCAGTGCTTTGACTCTAACTGGTTTGTTCCAGGGGCCAGCAATATAACCCTGCTATTACATCTTGGCATCAACAAGAAAGGGGCAGGAGACAACAGCTGCATGAAAATGTGCTTTTTGCAGTAGAGGAGGGAAGCTGGCATGGTGTGAGCCTGCTGTAAGATTAGGAGTGGGCTTGCAGCCAGGTTTAATTTTGTCTGGCTCCAGGAGCAGTGCAGTTCCTGTCCCTGTTGCTAGCTGCTGGTATGAGGTGTCTTGGACTGACATAAATCAGGTGGAAGTTTCCAGGAGTCAGACCTGGAGCATCTGTTGCTGGGCTGTGCAGCACCACTGCTTGTGCTGAGTCTTGCACAAGCTGGCAAACAAAGCAAGACCTTTGACTTGCCTCAGCATGGACCTTCCCCAAGCTCTTTCCCTGAATGTTTTTCCAAGCCTCAGGCTAAGACAATCTCTCAAAGCAGGTTTGTGGACTTGTAATGTGAGCAGTGGGTGAACTAACTTGGTTTTGATAGAGTTGAACTTAAATAATGTAGTTAAGGAGTCTAATCATCACTTTAACTGGAAAGGTTAGGCCAGATGACCCTTGAGGTGCCTTCCAACCTGGCATTCTGTGGTTCTGGGATCTGATGACCCTCACCCAGCCCCATTGGCTTTTCATAGAGTCATAGAATCACAGAATCAACAAAGTTGGAAGAGAGCTCCAAGCTCATCCAGCCCAACCTAGCACCCAGCCCTAGACAATCAACCAGACCATGGCACTAAGTGCCCCAGCCAGGCTTGGCTTCAACACCTCCAGCCACAGAGACTCCACCACCTCCCTGGGCAGCCCATTCCAATGCCAATCACTCTCTCTGCCAGGAACTTCCTCCTAACATCCAGTCTCAACCTGCCCTGGCACAGCTTGAGGCTGTGTCCTCTTGTTCTGTTGCTGGGGAGAGAGAAGAGACCTGGCAGCAGAGCCCAACCCCAGCTGGCTACAGCCTCCCTGCAGGGAGCTGCAGACAGCAATGAGCTCTGCCCTGAGCCTCCTCTTCTGCAGGCTGCACACCCCCAGCTCCCTCAGCCTCTCCTCACAGGGCTGTGCTCCAGGCCCCTCCCGGGCCTTNCTGTCCCCAGCCTGTGGCACTGCTTGGGGTTGTTGTGGCCAAAGTGCAGAACCCTGCACTTGGCCTTGTTCAATCTCATCCCATTGGCCTCTGCCCACCCATCCAGCCTGGCCAGGTCCCTCTGCAGGGCTCTCCTACCTTCCAACAGCTCCACAGCTGCTCCTAGCTTTCATCTGCAAACTTACTGCTGCTGGACTCAATCCCCTGGTCCAGATCATCAATAAAGACATTGAACAGGACTGTGCCCAGCCTTTGCAGAGGAACCAGATTGCCTGCAGGAGCAGGGACCTTGTGCAACATGTGGCTGGTTTCCATGCAAGGACACCACGAGGCAGGAGGTGCACAAGGCCTGAGAGCTTCTCCTGCTCTGTTGCCATGATGAGGCTACAGCTGCAACCGTGTGGGGAGAAGGGAAAGAGGCTCTGTGCTGAGCTGCAGCGGCGGAGGTCAGATCATTGCTGTAGGTACTTCCTCTGGGATTAATTTAGATAGGTGTAACAAGGCCAGCTCCAAAACCTGAAGCACTGAGGATTCATGACCTGAAACCTTCCCCACAGAGCAGGTGCCTGAAGAGAAGAAAGGTTGGAATTTATCCTTCTTTCCAAAGAGATCATTTGAAATCCACCTCCAGCGCACGCAGCCTTTTATACTAAGGGCTAGAAATAGCAATCATGGCCCAGAGATGCAGGAGAGGCAGGGCTGATTCTCTCTGCTGCCTGCAAAGATTAAAAGTCACTGCCTCTGGCTGTTAAGAAAACAGCCTGGCCACCAGTGAGGTGTGCTGAGCATGGAGGGGCTCTGTCTCTTTTCAGTTCTGCATCCAGGTATTGACACTTCATCTGCCTGGGCCCTACTCTAGTTGCCAAGTCTTGGGTTTGAGGCTTATCCTGCCTCCTTTTTTCACTTGATGTCATGGTTTAACCCCAGCCTACAACTAAGATCCACACAGCTGCTTGTTCATCCTCCTCCAGTGGGGTAGGGGAGAGAATTGGGAGAGTAAAAGTGAGAAAACTAGAGGGTTGAGATCAGAGAATCACAGAATGGTCAGGGCTGGAAGGGACCCCAAGGGTTGTCCAGCTCCAACCTCCCTGCCATGGGAAGGGACACTTCACATTAGATCAGATTGCTCAGAGCCACATCCAGCCTGGCCTTAAAGGTCTCTCACTTGCTCCCTGGGATAGGACAAGGAGAAAAGAAGAATGAGAGGGGATGGAATCAATGTTTAGAACTATCTGAGGGCTGGAGGTCAGGAGTGGAGGGACAGGCTCTGCTCACTGCTCCCTGGGATAGGACAAGGAGAAAAGAAGAATGAGAGGGGATGGAATCAATGTTTAGAACTATCTGAGGGCTGGAGGTCAGGAGTGGAGGGAGAGGCTCTGCTCACTGCTCCCTGGGATAGGACAAGCAGCAATGGATGGAAGCTGCAGCACAGCAGGTTCCAGCTGAACACAAGGGGGAACTTCTTGCCTGGAAGGGTCCCAGAGCCCTAGCACAGGCTGCCCAGAGAGGTTGTGGAGTCTCCTTCTCTGGAGCCTTTCTGGGCCTGTGTGGATGTGCTCCTGTGTGCCCTGAGCTAGTTTGTATGGTCCTGTTCTTTCAGGGGGGTTGGACTGGATGATCTCTTTGTGTCCCTTCCAACCCCTGCCATTCTGTGAGCCTGTGCTCCTGTGAGCCTATGATCTGTCCCAGTCCAAACCAGCACACATGAAGGGCTACCATGGCCCATCAAAGACTCCTTCTGTTCATATCTTCTCACTACACCCCACATTTACATCTTATTTCTTGCTTCACCGCATCAACACAACCCTCAGGAGATGAAGGTCATTGGTGCAGCACAGCCTTGTTGCAACAGCAGTTGGGTGTGATTGCAGAACATCCTGGAGAGCATGGGAGAAATGAGTGTGGCAGCAAATGAGCCTGCAAAGCTGTGAGCAGTTGATGGGAGAAGCCTTGTTTCCATTAGTGAAATACAGATTTGTTATGACATTGTAACTCTTAGCTGTGATGTGCACAATATTTCCTTGGGATATCTGGCAGCTGTATCACTGTTTAATATATCTATTAAGTCCTCCATCTAGATGTAAGAGCAGCCAATAAAACTTGTTTATTTACCTTGGAAACCTTTGACAGAGTCAAGCACATCACTCTCTGGATGTGTTTCCCATTCAAATCAACTCAGTATTTGAAATGGCAGCAAGGAAAAGAAAGGAGAGTCTAAGTTGTTGTTGTTGTTGTTGTTTTCCCCCTACATCTGGAATATTGCATCCAGTTCTGGGCTCTCCAGTTCAAAAGGGGCTGGGATCTACAGGGGGGGAGTCCAAGGGAGGGCTACAAGGGTGATGAAGTGTATTGGTCTGATTTCACTTCCCTAAGCCCAAATACCTAACAAGACAATACAACAATAGGATGCCTTCTCCTCTCCCCACCTTTGGAAAGAAAGGAATTAGATGTAGAGAAGGGAGAAGGAGTAAAACAGCCAAAGAAGAGTCTTGCTTCCATTGGGAAGTTAAAGACTATAACAATAAATAAAAGGTACTTAAGGGAGGAGGAGGTACAAAAAGGTACAGGGAAGGGAAACAAGGTGCAAATATATATATACAAGGAGACTGATGGCAAAGGATGGAGGCAGAGGCAGGAGGTGGTTGTCCCACCATGGAGTAGGGTGGCCACATGGCAGAAACAGGAGTAGCAGGACCTAAGGTGGTGCTAGCAGGCAGGCAGGTCAAAGAGAAAGAGAAAGAAGAAGTTCCTCTGGTTTTATAGGGGGTCTAGACAGGAAGGGGGAGTGGGAGAACCACTACACATGGGGTCATGTTCAGACCACCTCCAGGAGGGTTAACACTTTACATGAAGGGAGTGGAGCACTGCCTCATGAAGAGAGGCTGAGAGCCCTAGGGATGGTCAGTATGGAGAGGAGAAGGCTGAGAGGGGATCTGATCAATGTCACTTAGTGCCATGGTTTAGGTAACTAGAAGGGTTAGGTGATAGAATTATAGAATCAAGCAGGTTGGAAGAGACCTCCAAGCTCAGCCAGCTCAACCTAGCACCCTGCCCTAGACAATCAACCAGACCATGGCACTAAGTGCCCCAGCCAGGCTTGGCTTCAACACCTTCAGCCACAGAGACTCCACCACCTCCCTGGGCAGCCCATTCCAATGTCAATCACTCTCTCTGCCAACAACTTCCTCCTAACGTCCAGCCTGAACCTGAACCTGCCCTTGCACAGCTTGAAGCTGTGTCCCCTTGTTCTGTTGCTGGCTTCCTGGCAGAAGAGGACTTTATGATCTTAGAGGTCTTTTCCAAACTGGTTAATTCTGTGATTCTTGAAATATCTGAGGGCTGGGGGTCAGGAAGGATGGGACAGGGACAGCTTCTGCTCACTTGTGCCCTGGGATGGATGGAAAATACAGCACAGGAAGTTCCATCTCAACATAAGGAACTTCTTTACTGTAAGGGTCCCAGAGCCCTGGCACAGGCTGCCCAGAGTGGATGTGGAGTCTCCTACTCTGGCGACTTTCCAGTCCTGTCTGGATGTGTTCCTGTGCAACCTGTGCTGGATTCTATGGTCCTGCTCTGGCAGGGAGGTTGGACTCAAAGATCTATGGAGGTCTGTTCCAGCCCTTAACATCCTGTGACCCTGTGATCCTGCCATCCTGCAACCTCCAGAGACCCCTTCCAACCTCTTAGCACCCTGTGATCATGTGCTCTGCCTTTACTGTGGACAAAACAAAGGCTCTTGAGAAGCATCTTTACTTATTTATCTATTGCTGTTACCTTCTGAACGCGCCAAAAGCCAAACTCCAAAGCCTTGCCCCTGCTGTGCTTATACTACTGCATAGAACATCCAAGAGGGAGCCATAATCACTATCTTCACAGAGGGCTTCTGTGTGATGAGCCTGCAGGAGAAACTCAACGTTTTGGTTTTATTGGCATTTATGATCATATTTATTGCTCCTCTGCTGGGACTAGTGAGGGTTTTCTCTGCTGGCCCCCACGTGCAGGCAGGCTTTACCTTCCAGCATCTCTCAACTATCAATCCCCACCCTCCCCCCTCTCCAAAATTGCTTTCAATTCTCAAACTATAACATTTCAAACAAGAGAGGGTGAAGTAAACCAGCACATTAAAAACAGCCTTGTGGGTTCAGATTAAGCTCACAGCAACCAGGCAAGGCGAGACTAAGAATCTCTGTTTCCTTTTGGTCTGCTTTCCCACTTGATGAAGGTTACAGTCTCCTGGCGACTTGTTTTCTTAGCTTTAATATCTTTTGATATCTTCTCCAGTCCTGTTATAGCCAGAGCTTTAGACAGATGAAATAGCTTGTGTACCAGGAGGAGCAAAGGGCAGCTTGCCCTTGTCTCCTGTCACTTCTCCGCTGGCTCAGCGGGAGCCGAGGCGCTGCGTTAAATCGCCGCAGTTCCTAACGAGACGAATGGAGGTGGAGGCTGGGAAAAGGCAGAGAGATAAAAAGGCAGCATGGACTTTTTGTGTGTGTGTGTGTGTGTGTGTGTGTGTGATTCCCTTGAATCTCTTCGAATAACTGAAGAAGGGCATGAACAAGGGAATGTTTTGTCAGTTGCTCTCACTGCAAATGTAAAGGAGATTGTGATCTTGCCCAGGTAATGCTGTCTGTGCAGTGGCGAGATGGACTGGGCTGGCTGCTGCTCTGAAGCACTGAAGAGGTGCTTCTGTTAAGCATTCTTCTCTTAAGGCCTGAAATTGTTTCTTATTTATTTTTCCCTCCTCCTCTTGTTTGTTTCTGTGATTTTACAAGGTGGTTGCTGAAAGAAAAGTTCACAGTGCAGGCATGGGCAGACCCAAGGAAAGAGACAGAGAGAGAGAGAGAGAGAGAGAGAGAGAGAGAAGGCAATGGGCATGGAAGGTGCATGGGGTAAGTGCTAACCTTGCCTGTCTGTGCCTGCACCTGATTAGGCATTAATTACCAGTTCAGTACATGGCACATGCTGACCTGAGAATCATGGAGTGGTTTAGGTTGGAAGGGACCTCAAAGCTTAGCCAGATCCAACCCCCTGACATAGGCAGGGTCACCTCCCGCTAGAACAGGTTGCTCAAGGTCTCGTCCAACCTGGTCCTGAACACCTCCAGGGAGGTTGTGAAGCAGAGAATCACAGAATGTGATCTTTGATCATGGAACTGCTGGAGCCAGTCCAGAGGAGGCCACCAAAATGCTGAGAGGGCAGCAGCAGCTCTGCTCTGAGGACAGCATGAGAGAGTTGGGGCTCTGCAGCCTGGAGAAGAGAAGGCTTCCAGGAGACATTGGAGTGGCCTTCCAAGATCTGAAGAGGGCTCCAGAAGGACTGAGGAGGGACTATTGACAAGGTCTTGTCATGACAAGATGTGGAGGAATGGCCTTGAAGTGGCAGAGGGGATACTGAAAGTGGATGTTAGGAAGAAGTTGTTTGCAGTGAGAGTGGTGAGACGCTGGCACAGGTTGAGGGTTGTGAGGCCCTGGCACAGGTTTCCCAGGGAGGTTGTGGAGCACAGAAGCACAGAATGTGATCAGAGATCACATTCTGTGCTTCTGTGCTTCACAACCTCCCTGGAGGTGTTCAGGACCAGGTTGGATGAGGCCTTGAGCAACCTGTTCTAGTGGGAGCTGTCCCTGCCTATGGCAGGGGGTTTGGAACTGGTCCCTTCCATCCTAACCCATTCTGTGATTCTATGACTCCACTGACATTCAGTTTGGCTGTTTGGTTTTCATTTCACAGTCTCACAGTCTCACAGTATCGTCAGGGTTGGAAGAGACCTCACAGATCCTCAAGCCCAAGCTGTTACCACAGAGCTCAAGGCCAGACCATGGCACCAAGTGCCACGTCCAAGCCTGCCTTGAACAGCTCCAGGGACGGCGACTCCACCACCTCCCTGGGCAGCCCATTCCAGTAGCCAATGACTCTCTCAGGGAAGAACTTTCTCCTCACCTCAAGCCTCAATTTCCCCTGGCACAGCTTGAGGCTGTGTCCTCTTGTTCTGGTGCTGGCTGCCTGAGAGAAGAGAGCAACCTCCTCCTGGCTACAACCACCCCTCAGGTAGCTGTAGACAGCAATAAGGTCTGCCCTGAGCCTCCTCTTCTCCAGGCTAACCAATCCCAGCTCCCTCAGCCTCTCCTCGTAGGGCTGTGCTCCAGGCCTCTCCCCAGCCTCATTGCCCTTCTCTGGACATGTTCAAGCATCTCAATGTCCCTCTTAAACTGGGGGGCCCAGAACTGAACACAGTACTCGAGGTGTGGTCTAACCAGTGCAGAGTACAGGGTCAGAACGACCTCCCTGCTCTTGCTGGGATTTCATCTTGTGGGTCTCCTTTTTTCCTGATTCCCTGATTTCCTGATTCCTGATTCTCTGCTGGGCTATTGGGTGGTACAGCAACTTGCTGGAGTTTAGCCCCCAGGCAGAAGCTAAATGTAGCCAACAGCTGCCAGGTCTGTTGGGATTCTGTGAAAGGGGAGTGAGATACAATTTGTAAGAGAGAAAAAACCACAGCTCCTGTGCTTTGTCTTGTGCTGCTCAGTGCATGGCTCACAGTGTAACTGTTGGAGTGGCTGCACATCGTGCAGTGGATGCACATTATCCATCACTACAGATCATATCATTGCATAATCAATACTTGGGGAGCATTTAGCAAAGTGTTTTGATAATTTCCATTCTGGAAGTCAATTTAATAATGAGAATGGCGACGAAGACAAAATCAATTCTAAAGTGAGGCTGAAAGGAGATCAAGAGAAACCTGCTAAGCTGTGTTAAAAAGCCTTACAGATGGTGAGTCCAGAACAGCAACAGTGATAAACCAACCCAGCACCTCTGGGCTAGACAATCAGAGACATTGTCCCCTTGCACTCTGCTCTGGTGAGGCCACAGCTCAAGTGCTGTGTTCAGTGTTGGGCACCTTGTTGCAAGAGGGATGTGGAGGTGCTGGAGCCAGTGCAGAGGAGGGCAAGAAAGTTGTGAGGGGCCTGGAGAGTAAATCTGATGAGGAGAGACTGAAGGAGCTGGGGATGGTTAATGTGAGGAAGAGGAGGCTGAAGGCAGACCTCATCACTGTCTACAGCTACCTGAAAGGACTTTGTGGAGAGGTTGGTGCTGGTCTCTTCTCACAGGTAATTAGGGATAGAACCAGAGGGAATGGCCTCGAGCTGCAGCAGGGGAGGTTTAGGCTAGATGCTAGGAAAACTTTGTTCCCAGAAGGCATTGGAATGTGCCATGCAGGGTGGATTCTCCAGCCCTGGATGTGCTTAAAAGTCATTTGTCTGTGGTGCTTGGGGCTAGGGTGCACCTTGTAGAGCAGGGAGATGGGTTGGGCTGGGTGCTCCTGAGGATCCTTTCCAACCTGAACGTTTCTGTGGTTCTGTGATTCCCTATTCATTGCTCATCTACAAATGTTGAGTTGGATGAGTTGGAGAATCTCTCATTTACCTCTGGAAGTTGTTCCAGTGGCTAACAGCTATTGCAGCTGAAGTGGCCCAGAAGACTGATGAGGAGCTCCCTGTGCTAATAGCAGCACTACTTTGTAGTGGCTTCTGTATCATGTTTGAGGAGCTCCTACAAAAACATCATGTCCAAAAGCCTCAGCTTTAGGTCCATGAGACCTCTTCAGTGGACAAATGATATCATAGAATCATAGAACGAATCATAGAATGGTTTAGGTTGGAAGGGACCTCAAGGATCATCCAGCTCCAACCCCCTGCCATAGGCAGGGACACCTCCCACTAGAGCAGGCTGCTCAAGGCCTCATCCAGCCTGGCTTTAAACACCTCCAGGGAGGAAGCATCCACAACCTCCCTGGGCAACCTGTGCCAGTGTCTTACTGGTGTGATATGTCTTTGGAATGGGCTCAAAATTTAGACCTGAGCTTGGGAAATGAAATCCAGCTTTATTTTTAGCTACATCACTGTCTAGGACTTGTAGGTCATCTGTGGTTTGCAGGACTTAAAATCCACAACCAAATTCTCTTTGATTTTAATATCCCTGAATAGGGCAAAATGCCAGAGAGAGAGGATCCACTTTGCCATGCTCATTTTCAGCTTCCTGGGGAAGAATGGTTGAAACCCAGAGGTCCTTGCTCAAATGGATGTCAGGAAGAAGTTCTTCACAGAGAGAGTGATTGGCATTGGAATGGGCTGCCCAGGGAGGTGGTGGAGTTGCTGTCCCTGGAGGTGTTCAAGAAAAGCCTGGCTGGGCCACTTAGTGCCATGGTCTGGTTGCTTGGCCAGGGCTGGGTGCTAGGTTGGACTGGATAAGCTTGGAGGTCTCTTCCAACCTGCTTGATTCTATGATTCTAAGTGCCTGTGAGTGAGTATGGAAAGCACTGCTGGGAGATACCTGCCAGCACGGACCTGGATGTGCCAAAGCATCAAGGGAAGGAGTCCTACACTGCTGTCATGTTCTTCATGAAATTACCTCTGCTTTCCTGAGTGTTCCTCATGCAAACATCTTTCCAAAGAGATAAATGGGGAAGGGCTAGGAACAGTCACTATAAGCTCAGATGTCTCAAGTATAGAATCACAGAATCATAGAACGGTTTAGGTTGGAAGGGACCTCAAGGATCATCCAGCTCCAACCCCCTGCCATAGGCAGGGACACCTCCCACCAGCACAGGTTGCTCAAGGCCTCATCCAGCCTGGCCTTAAAAACCTCCAGGGAGGAAGCATCCACAACCTCCCTGGGCAACCTGTGCCAGTGTCTCAGCACCCTCACTGTAAAGAACTTCCTCCTAACATCCAGTCTAAATCTCCCCTCTGCCAGTTCAAACCCATTCCCCCTCGTCCTGACATTCCCAGACCTTGTCAATAGTCCCTCCCCAGCCTTTCTGCAGCCCCCTTCAGATCCTGCTAGGCCACTCTAAGGTCTCCTGGAAGCCTTCTCTTCTCCAGGCTGCAGAGCCCCAACTCTCTCAGCCTGTGCTCAGAGCAGAGCTGCTGCAGCCCTCTCAGCATCTTTGTGGCTCTCCTCTGGACTGACTCCAGCAGTTCCATGTCCTGCTTGTGTTGAGGGCTCCAGAACTGCACCCAGGACTCCAGGTGGGGTCTGAGGAGAGCAGGGTAAAGGGGGAGAATCCCCTCCCTTGCCCTCACTGAAGCTTGCTCTGTTTAATCAGTGGAGATGTTGCTGAAATTGAGAATCCAATTCTTAAAGGCAGTCAAAGTATTAGAGGGCATTTCTTTATTGCAACAGACATTGCTCCACCAAGCACACATCCAAGCCAAGATTTCTCCTGCCTGTTTGTACATGAGTCTCACAAAGTCACACCTATCTAACACAATTATTCCTCCCACTTATTACATGTTCATAGTGCAAGATTCAGCAAAATACATATAGTGGATGGGAGGTTGAGCATCAGCCAGCAATGTGCTGTAATAGCCAGGAGGGGCAATGCCATTTTGGGGTGGATTAGAAGGGCTGTGGTGAGTAGGTGGAGAGAGGTTCTCCTGCCCCTCTACTCTGCCCTGGTGAGGCCACATCTGGAGTATTGTGTCCCTCAATTCAAGAAGGACATAGAACTGCTGGAGAGAGTCCAGCACAGAGCCACAAAGATCATGAAGGGAATGGAACAGCTCTGTTAGGAGGAGAGCCTGAGGGAGCTGGGACTGGGAGCTGGGAGAAGAGGAGCCTGAGAGGTGACCTCAGCAGTGGTTATCAATGTGTGCAGGTGAGTGGCAGGAGGCTGGGGCCAGGCTCTGCTGGGGGATGCCAGTGCCAGCACAAGGGGCAATGGTGGAAGCTGAGGCAGAGGAAGTGCCATGGTAACATGAGGAGGAATTTTTTCCCTGTGAGGGTGCCAGAGCCTGGCACAGGCTGCCCAGGGGGGTTGTGGAGTCTCCTTCCCTGGAGATATTCAAGAGCTGCCTGGATGTGTTGCTGTGTGATCTGCTCTGGGTGCTCCTGCTCTGCAGGGAGGTTGGACTGGCTGAGCTTTGGAGGTCCCTTCCAGCCCCTGACATTCTGTGATGCTGTGATATCTGTGCCTGCACTTGCACACTCTGAGTGTCCCAGAGCCCCTCCTCACAGTATCCTGTTATGGTACCAAGGACACTTTGCTGTTTTTCCACTCTGCTGCTTTCCTCTACAAGATAAAGATGTTCCCTAAACAAACGTAGCTTCTTTCTTATCTATCACTGCTTTGCACAGAGAGGCAGTGGAGTTGCTGTCCCTGGAGGTGCTCAAGACGTGGCGTGTTCAGCGTGCAGAAATGGCACTTCAGGACGTGGTTAAAAGGCTACAGTGGTGTTAGGTTGGCAGTTGGACTCCTCTGATCTTTGGGATCTTTCCCAACTGAAGCAGTTCTGTGCACACAGAGGCTCTTTGAGCTGCTTAGCCACCTGGCTGGCCTTGCAGACTGCAGGATCCTGGCGTTCATAGAATCATAGAATGGTTTAGGTTGGAAGGGACCTCAAGGATCATCCAGCTCCAACCCCCTGCCATAGGCAGGGACACCTCCCACTAGAGCAGGCTGCTCAAGGCCTCATCCAGCCTGGCCTTAAACACCTCCAGGGAGGAAGCATCCACAACCTCCCTGGGCAACCTGTGCCAGTGTCTCAGCACCCTCACTGTAAAGAACTTCCTCCTAACATCCAGTCTAAATCTCCCCTCTGCCAGTTCAAACCCATTCCCCCTCGTCCTGACATTCCCAGACCTTGTCAATAGTCCCTCCCCAGCCTTCCTGTAGGCTCCCTTCAGATACTGCAAAGCCACTCTAAGGTCTCCTCAAAGCCTTCTCTTCTCCAGTCTGGAGAGTATTCTCAAGGCCTTCTGCCATGGATAAAGAAACAAGGCAAACCCACAACGTTTTCCACTTTGAAATGCAGTTCTAGGGCCTAAGGGTTTGGGATGCAGGCCTGAGGGCTTGGAATGTAGGCCTGAGGGTTTGGGATGCAGGCCTGAGGGTTTGGGATCCAGGCCTGAGGGTTTGGGGTGCAGGCCTGAGGGTTTGGGATGTATGCCTGAGGGTTTGGGATGGAAGCCTGAGGGTTTGGGATCCAGGCCTGAGGGTTTGGGATGGAAGCCTGAGGGTTTGGGATGGAAGCCTGAGGGCTTGGGATCCAGGCCTGAGGGTCTGGGATGCAGGCCTAAGCGTTCAGAATGTAGGCTTAAGGTTTTGGGACGCAGGCCCTAAGGGTTTGGGATACAGGCCTGAGGGTTTGAAATGCAGGCCTAAGGGCTTGGGATGCAGAGCTAAGGGCTTGGGAGGCAGCCCTGAGGGTTCGGGACGGAGGCCTGCAGGCCTAGAGACAGGTTTCATGAGGTCATTGAGAGGTTGAAACAATGATGGACTCTGTGGGGAATGACAACCACTGAGTTCCTGATTCAGGAGGTGGGTGCTGGTTAGGGGACCTGGGTTCTCCACCACCACAGCCCCCACATGGGGGCTTCACTCCTGCCTCCTGTGCCATGCCAATGACACCCACCCAGGAGATGGGTGCTGGTGAGGGGACCTGGGTTCTCCACCACCACAGCCCCCACATGGGGGCTTCACTCCTGCCTCCTGTGCCATGCCAATGACAACCACCCAGGAGATGGGTGCTGGTTAGGGGACCTGGGTTCTCCACCACCACAGCCCCCACATGGAGGCTTCACTCCTGCCTCCTGCGACAGCCTAAGGCAGTGTTAGGGCAGGGCTTGTTCTCAGGAGCCTTGTTAGAGCTCAGTCATTAGTGTCTGCGAATGGCTCTGAGAGGAGCCATTAGGCAACTGTAAAGCGAATACCCACCGAGGTTTTAAAAGAGGAAAACCAGAGGCACTTGCACTGTATTTTAGACCAAAGGTGTAAATCATGGGAGGGAAATATCCGAGAGAGAGCAGTGCTGGCAGGTCCTGTGTCAGATGCTGCACTGAGCTGGCTGCACCGTGCTTGGAAACATGAAGGCTGAGTGTTCTGGGTGACAAAAGCCATCAGGCTCTCCTGTTCTGAGTCCCTAAATTACATGGTGGGTTTTTTTTTTCCCCAGAGCTACTGAGCATCTTCTCACAGATGAAGAAGTGATTGCTTAACAGTGATTTGCTTTAGCAGCTTTCCTGAACTCTCATGAATTCATGACCTCTGCTGTGAGCACAGACTGAAAGAGTTGGGGCTGTGCAGGCTGCAGAAGAGGAGGCTCCCAGGGGACCTTCTTGTGGCCTGCCAGGATCTGAAGGGGGCTACAAAAAAGCTGGGGAGGGACTTTTGAGGCTGTCAGGGAGTGGCAGGAGTGGGGGGAATGGAGCAAGGGTGGAGGTGGGGAGAGTGAGGCTGGAGGTGAGGAGGAAGTTGTTGAGCAGGAGAGTGGTGAGAGGCTGGAATGGGTTGCCCAGGGAGGTGGTTGAGGCCCCATGGCTGGAGGTGTTTCAGGCCAGGCTGGCTGAGGCTGTGTGCAGCCTGCTCTAGGGTAGGGTGTCCCTGGGCATGGCAGGGGGGTTGGAAGTGGCTACTCCTTGTGGTCCCTTCCAACCCTGCCTGATTCTATGATTCTGTGATTCATAGAGCACAAAACAACAACAACAACCACAAGAAGCTCTAAAACAATTTTTGTTTCATTACAGAAGGAAAGGGGAGGGGAAAAAAAAGGAGGCTACAGAAGTGTATCTGTCTCTGTCTTCTTCTTTCCACATGAGGCCCCTGATTTAATTCTTTGAGTCACCAGAGACTTCGGAAGTAGCTTTCTTCAAAGCCCTTCTCTGCACTCGAAGGGATGGAAGCAAAAATAGACTTTTAAATTGGTCTTGGGGAGCTGCTGTTTACTTTAGAGGTAGCTTTAAGGGGAAGAGAATGTACTAATGATCACTAATGATGGCCTTGTTTGTTGTTCTGAGCCTTCCCCAGCTCAGATGGTCCCAATTATGCCACTTGCAATCTCGCAGCGCAAAGCTCCGCATTGTGGGGTTGCTCCACCACTGCTGGTGGACAGACTCTGGGCTCACGTTGGCACAGTCATCACAGGATGCCCACTGCTGGCACCTGATCAAAAGGCCCTTCCTGATTCCAGCAGCAGGCCCAGTCCCAAGCACAGCTCCAGGCTGGGTGGGGAATGGCTGAGAGCAGCCCTGAGGATCAGGACTTGGAGGGCCTGGGGTGATGCAAAGCTCAACAGGAGCCTGCAGTGTGAGTGCAGCCCAGACAGCAACCCTGTGCTGGGCTGCAGCAAGAGCAGTGTGGGCAGCAGGGCAAGGGAGGGGATTCTGCCCCTTGGCTCTGCTCTCCTCACACCCCACCTGCAGTCCTTTGTGCAGCTCTGGAGCCTCCAGCACAAGAAGGACATGGAAGTGTTGGAGCCAGTGCAGAGGAGGCCACCAAGATGCTGAGAGGGCTGCAGCAGCTCTGCTCTGAGCACAGGCTGAGAGAGTTGGGGCTCTGCAGCCTGCAGAAGAGAAGGCTTCCAGGAGAGCTTGGAGTGGCCTTGCAGGATCTGAAGGGGTCTCCAGGAGGGCTGGGGAGGGACTATTGACAAAGTCTGGTAATGTCAGGACGAGGAGGAGTGGGTTTAAAGTTCACCTGAGCTCGGTTCCATACGCAAGCCTGCAGTGTGGGCAAGGCACTTAGGCTGAGGGAGCTGAGGGGATGTGGCAGAAGTGGAGAAGCCAAACACGCAGGCTTATGGCCTCACTGCCTCTGCTGCACCTGCATCTTGAAGCCAGCTGGGCCTCAATGTTAGCTTTCAGTCACAAATAAGGAACTGCTCCTTTCCCTTGCAAGTCTTGGTTCAGGATGAACCCTGTAGAGTAAGGTTATTGGTTGGACTTGGTGATCACAGAGTAAACCAGGTTGGAAAAGACCTCTAAAACCATCAAGTCCAACCTATCACCCAACACCCTCTCATTAACTAACCCATGGCACTGTCTCATCCAGCATCCTCTTCAACACCTCCAGGGATGGGGATTCCACCACCTCCCTGGGCAGCCCATTCCAATGCCAATCACTCTCTCTGCCAACAGCTTCCTCCTAACATCCAGCCTGAACCTGCCCTGCCACAGCTTGAGGCTGTGTCCCCTTGTTCTGTCCCTGGCTGCCTGGCAGCAGAGCCCAACCCCAGCTGGCTACAGCCTCCCTGCAGGGAGCTGCAGACAGCAATGAGCTCTGCCCTGAGCCTCCTCTTCTGCAGGCTGCACACCCCCAGCTCCCTCAGCCTCTCCTCACAGGGCTGTGCTCCAGGCCCCTCCCCAGCCTTGCTGCCCTTCTCGGGACATGTTCCTGAGGGGCTTTTCCAACCCAAGTGTCTCTGTGATTCTGTGGAGTCTTCAATAATTCTATAGTTAAGATCTTGCCATCTGGTGATGTCCTTAACCCAGGCCCCAGGGAGGCACCAAACAGCCCTCTGGGATGGGCCTGGCTTGCACCTTGGGCCCTCAGTGCCCCTATGCTTTTCCTGATCTTCCTTCTCTTCCGGGGAGGAATCATTGCATGATACAGCAACTGCTGCAGTTTACCCCAGATCAGAGGCTCACAGGATGTCAAGGGCTGGAAAGGACATGAGGACATCACCAAGCCTAACTCCCCTGCCAGAGCAGGACCACACAATCTAGCTCAGGGCACACAGCAACACATCCAGACAGGACTGGAAAAGCTCCAGAGGAGGAGACTCCAGATAGAGGCTAAATGTGGACAGAATCCTTCTCCCAAGATAATTCAGGAAAGTGGAAGGAGTATTTTACTCCCCTCCTGCCAGCAATAAAATATTTACCCTTCTATTGCTAAAATGTTCCCATAAAGTAGCAGGAGAACTGGAAGGTTCTTAATAAAACCATTAGCTGCATGCTATAGACTGCAGTTGGCCTTCAGGGGCCAGATACTGATCTCAGTTATAAGCTGGAATAATTTCCTGGCACTCAGAGGGCTTCCACTGGCATACAACTAATACAAGCCAGAACTTCATCATAAAGCATCATGGCCACATTAACTTCCACACCATTTACACCAGGCAAGGGGTCGAATCTCTGCATGTTAGGATTTGGCCAGGAGAGAAAGAAATGCAATTGAATGGGGGCTCTGGTTTGCAACCAATTTCTAACTAATAACATTCTTCTCTTCGTTTTAATACCTGCTCCTCTCTTGTGCCCATATCTGATGGAATGAAATATTCCTCTGCTCTGTAATTTCACTGCTGACCCCTTGGGTCATGTCAAATGCATATTCCTGCATTGAGAAGCATAGAATCATAGAACAGTCAGAGCTGGAAGGGACCACAGGCATCATTCAGCTCCAATTCCCCTGCCATTGGAAGAGAGCTCCAAGCTCATCCAGCCCAACCTACCACCCAGCCCTAGACAATCAGCCAGATCATGGCACTAAGTGCCCCAGCCAGGCTTGGCTTCAACCTCCAGGCACAGAGACTCCAGCACCTCCCTGGGCAGCCCATTCCAATGCCAATCACTCTCTCTGCCGAAAACGTCCTCCTGACATCCAGCCTGAACCTGCCTTGGCACAGCTTCAGGCTGTGTCCCCTTGTTCTGTCCCTGGCTGCCTGGCAGCAGAGCCCAACCCCACCTGGCTACAGCCTCCCTTCAGGGAGCTGCAGACAGCAATGAGCTCTGCCCTGAGCCTCCTCTTCTGCAGGCTGCACACCCCCAGCTCCCTCAGCCTCTCCTCACAGGGCTGTGCTCCAGGCCCCTCCCCAGCCTTGCTGCCCTTCTCTCAACACCTTCCAGCACCTCAACATCTCTCTGCAATGGAGGAGCCCACAACTGGACACAGCACTCAAGGTGTGTCCTGAGCAGTGCTGAGCACAGGGGCAGAAGAACCTCCCTTGTCCTGCTGCCCACACTGCTCCTGAGCCAGGAACAACTTGTTTTGTGGTGAAGTTCTGTCTGAGTCCAGGACTTTTGATCCTGAAAACAAAGATTTGTGAGTAGATTTCCTTCATTTGAAGGTCAATTTGGAGATTAAAAACATAACCAGATAGTGAGAAGTCATTTCAGACTGCAGGATGAAAACCTTCTATTAAAATCAAAGCAGCCTCAGAGGGATATGTCAATATTGTCATCATTTTCTTGCAAGATAAAATGCTGATGATATCAACACCACTCTGCACCATCTTCCATCCTGATGGGAATGTGTATCTAGAGTAGTTTGCCCATGTCAAGCTTTGTCAGCTGTCTCTGTGTAGCAACCATCACACCTTTGTGGAGCCCTGTGAAAATCCAGCCTCTGCTTTTGGTCCAAATGTGACAGTTGTGCTGTTCTGAAATGCCACTGCTTAAAGGACAAGGATGTTCTGGTACCTGGCCCTGACAGGTGGATTTATCATGTCTGGGGGGAGGGTTGTTTGGGGCTGTGCTGATAAGGGAAAGATGTCTTTGGACTTGACTGCCTCGCTCAAACTGTGCTCCCCTTTACCTTGTTTGCAGTGCATTTGGGTCTCTTCTCCCTAGTATCAGGTGATAGAAAGAGAGGAAAGAGGCTCAGGTTGCACCAGGGGAGGTTTAGGTTGGAGAGAAGGAAAAATATTCTTCACTGCAGATGTGATCAGGGATTGGAAGAGGCTGCCCAGAGGGGTGGTGGAGTGCCCATGCCTAGAGGTGTTCAAAACACATGTGGCCATGGCACTTGGGGACATGGTTGAATGGCCATGATGGTGCTGGCTTGAAAACTGGACTGGGTGATCTTACAGGCCTTTTCCAACCCAAACAATTCCATAATTCCCTGACACAACAAAGTCTCCTCCTCTCTGCTAGCCTCCTCTGTGACCCACCTGACCTTGTGTGACACCATCAGGAAGTCACTTTCTGTAAACCACCAGAGCAGGTGCACCAGTGAACATCCATCACCTGGAGATCTGTGGTGTAGCAGCCCTGGTGCTGTTGGGTTGATGGTTGGACTTGATGATCTTAGAGGGCTTTTCCAGACATAATAATTATGGGACACTTGTGGTTCCTCTTAATGTAGAGCACATTGAACAGTGTTGACTTGTGAGTCACAAGCTCTATGAGGAGAGGCTGAGGGAGCTGGAGTTGTTTAACCTGGAGAAGAGGAGGCTCAGAGGTGACCTCATTGCTGTCTACAGCTCCCTGAAGGGAGGTTGTAGCCAGGTGGGGTTGGGCTCTGCTGCCAGGCAAGCAGCAACAGAAGGGGACACAGCCTGAAGCTGTGCCAGGGCAGATTCAGGTTGGATGTTAGGAGGAAGTTGTTGGCAGAGAGAGTGATTGGCATTGGAATGGGCTGCCCAGGGAGGTGGTGGAGTCTGTGTGCCTGGAGGTGTTGAAGCCAAGCCTGGCTGGGGCACTTAGTGCCATGGTCTGGTTGATTGGATGAGGCTGGGTGCTAGGTTGGACTGGCTGAGCTTGGAGCTCTCTTCCAACCTGCTTGATTCGATGATTCTTGTCACTTTATGAGGTGGAAAACAGTCACTGTCACCAGCAAATGAATAACAGTAGAGATGAAAAATTAGCCCTGGAGAGCATGGCCTGTACATTGCTGTGCTAATTATAAACCTTGGCACATTCATACATCAGAAGTAATTTCTAATAGCAAATGGGCAATGCTCTGCTGCATTGATCACTGCAGTGAGGGATGTGTGAGCAGGGACAGCATCAGGTACTGCTTTTGGGAAGCAGCTGAATCTGGGGCCAGGCTGTTCTCAGTAGTGGTGCCCAGTTCCACCTCACCAAGAGGGGAAACATCTTTGTTGTGAGGGTGCTGGAGGCCTGGAACTAGCTGCCCAGAGAGGTTATAGAGTCTCTTTCTCTGCAGAGATTCCAACTCTCCCTGGCTATTGTGATCCTGGGCAGGCTGCTGTGGGTGCCCAGCTTTAGCAGAAGGCTTGGACTGGATGAGCTCCAGAGGTCCCTTCCATCCCCTATCATTTTCTGCTTGAGAATTATCTTATTTGGTGCAATCATCACCTTTCTCTTTGGGCTCTGTCTGAAGCTAGAAACCCCTGCAGAGGGGAAACTTGGTAAAAAACCCACACCCAACATTTCAAGTCATCTTTTATCCCCACTGCTTTTGTTTCAAAGCACAGAAGTGTGTGCATCTGAAAATCCTTAGTCTGAACAAGTTGGAGAACTGGGTGTGAGCTTCAGCTCTGCTTTTCATTTTCTGACCAGGGTAAAAATAAGTATCAATCTGAACCAACTTTGATCACAGGCTTACAGGCTCACAGGTTACCAGGGGTTGG
This sequence comes from Tricholaema leucomelas, assembly GCA_013400475.1. Lineage (NCBI taxonomy): Eukaryota > Metazoa > Chordata > Aves > Piciformes > Lybiidae > Tricholaema lacrymosa > Tricholaema leucomelas. The sequence continues at coordinate 19,293 of WAAF01014319.1, read as the reverse complement.
AAGGGACCCAAGGACATCATTGAGTCCAAGCCCCCTGCCAGGGCAGGACAATGCTAACACAGATCACACAGGAACACATCCAGACAGGCCTTGAAAGGCTCCAGAGAAGGAGACTCCACAACCTCTCTGGGCAGCCTGTGCCAGGGCTCTGGGACCCTTCCAGTCAAGAAGTTGCCCCTTGTGTTGAGCTGGAACCTCCTGTGCTGCAGCTTCCACCCATTGCTCCTTGTCCTATCCCAGGAGCAGTGAGCAGAGCCTGTCCCCCCCTGTTCTGGCCAGCCCTCAGACAGTTATAAACATTTATCAAATCCCCTCTCAGTCTTTTGTTTTCCAGACTAAAAAGTCCCAAGTCTCTCAGCTTCTCCTCATACCCTCCAGTCCCCCCATCATCCTCGTAGCCCTCCACTGGACCAGAGGCAGATCTCTGTCCCTCTTCAACTGGGGAGCCCAAAACTGAACACAGTATTCAAGATGAGGTCTCAGCAGGGCAGAGTAGAGAGGGAGGAGAACCTCCCTGGATCTGCTGGACACACTCCTAATACACCCCAGGATCCTATTGGCCTTCTTGGCAGCAGGGCACATTGCTGTGCCATGGGGAACTTGTTAGCCACCAGGACCCCCAGGTCCCTCTCCACAGGGCTGCTGATGAATGTTTTGAAGCAAAAGGGAGATGGAGGGGGGAGAAAGATAAAATAGTACATTCAATTTGTAGAAGTCAGTTTCTACCCTGGCAAAATGAATGCTTTGCCTTGGCATGCTGAAGTGGTGATTTGCTTTGATACTGACCTAAATTTAACTTCTGAAAAGGTTTAAAGAGATACAGAAACCTCCAACCTGAGCTGATTCATTTCAGTTTGAACTGAATGTGCTCTCTGATCTGCCAGATTGTTCTCAAGGCTCTTCTCATTCCATCTAGAGGGTTAGCAACAAAAGTGGCATTTTGGATGTGCTTATGATGAGTGAAGGTTTCCTTAGGGGGGCCAAAGAACCAAACAGTTCTTCTCACCACTCTGGAATCCATTCCACCTAACTGTAGCCTTTCAAAAGTCAGGCTCTCTGTTTTAGTTACTTCAGCTGTGGCAGTAGTGGCTAGAAAGAGGGTGACATTTCCAGGGAGTGTCTGATCCATCTTCAGACTGAGTGGAAGGAGGAATCACTAAGTGCTTGCTCCTCTCCAGGAACCACCAGGACAGCTACAATGACCAGACAAGCACAGACTGCCAGCTCTTAGCTGCCTGTACCATGGACACAGAGATTCTGCCTCTTCCTTCAGTTTCTTTCAGAGGTTTCTTCTTAGGAGAGGAAAAGGAGGTGGCTAAAGGTCAAGATTTGTCTTCCATGGGACCATTGTGCCTGTGTGGAATTACCAAGCTTAGATGTGCTAAGGGGCAAAGGGCTGAGGGCAGGTCCAGTTTCCCAGTTTCAATCCCCTGGGTCAGAAGAATGCTGCAATTACAGAAATCATACAAATCCTCTCAGCCCTGCATGTGACATGGTGGTGATTTTGTAATGAGTGAGCAAAGGGAAACAAAAGGGGTTCAGGCTTGCCTCTAGCTGCAGGTAACCAAGCAGACCTGCCTCTTAATTACTGGAGCCAGCTAGAAGTGGCTCCATGGAGATGCATTCAGACTACACCTCCAGGTTCTTACTGTGTTTTCTCTTTCCAAAAAGAACCAACACCCAGTCTGAGCTTCCATCAGCCTTTGCCACTTTCTCACTTACCCTGAGGCAGACCTGTTCCCAGCAGAGGAGTGGAGCCTTAAATCAGGAGCTGCCTGCAATAACTGACACCCTTCTTTCAAACAGAGTTTCAGGACACGCAGGCAAGCAGTGGAGAACAAAGGAGAGGAATCTGCAGGAGAGGACTGCTGGTAGAGCTCACCAGGCTGCATTAACTGCTTCTGTCTGACAGTGAAACTCAAAAGTATCATCAAGATTTTCAGAGCTGAGCCTGTGGGCTGTTTCCTGTCTTTTCTGGTGATAATGAGAACACTTCATAGAATCCTAGAATCAGAGAATGGGTTGGGTTGGAAGGGACCTTAAAGTTTCACCCTCCCTGCCACAGCCAGGGGCACCTCCTACTAGCCCAGGTTGCTCGAGGCCCCATCCAGCCTGGCTTTGCACAGTGCCAGGCTTGGAGCCTCCACAGCTTCTCTGGGCAACCTGTTCCAGTGCCTCCTCACCTACATAGAAAATAATTTCTTCTTAATGTCTCATCTAAATCCAGCTTCTTGCTGTCTGAGGCCATTACTCCTGGTCCTGTCCCTCCATGCCTTTGAAGCCATTGTCCTCATCCTATCACTGCAGGCCTTCGAAAGGACCAGAGCATCACACCTTGTGGTGAGGGTGAGGAGGACTTTAGTCTTGTATGTGTGGTCATTGTGATGTATTGACCCCCATGACCACCCTCTGACTGAGGAGATCTCCATCTGTGCTGCTCCTCCAGCTGGGTGAGAGCTACCTAATCCATCTGGTATGCTGCTGCCTGATGCATCTGCCCTGCACAAAGCCTCTAATGCTTGACCCTGATTGCTTTTCATCACTGCCTGCACTTACAAGATTGCAGCTCTTTTCAGCATTGCTCCCCATAAGAGCTTTGCTTGCTGACACCTTTAAATGCTGCAAGGATTCAGCAAGCAAGCTACAAGAAAGCTGGGGAGGGACTTTTTAGGCTGTCAGGCAGTGATAGGACTGGGGGGAATGGAACAAAGCTGGAAATGGAGAGATTCAGACTGGCTGTTAGAAAGAAGTTCTTCAGCATGAGGATAATGAGAGCCTGGAATGGGTTGCCCAGGGAGGTGGTGGAAGTTTTATCCCTGGAGGTGTTTAAGGCCAGGCTGGATGAGGCTGTGGGCAGCCTGATCTAGTGTGAGTTGTCCCTTCCCATGGCAAGGGGGTTGGAACTGGCTGATCCTTGTGGTCCCTTCCAACCTTGATTCCATGATTCTATGAAAACTCCCTAAAACAAAACAAAAACTNAAGCACAGAATGTGATCAAAGATCACATTCTGTGCTTCTGTGCTCCACAACCTCCCTGGAGATGTTTAAGACCAGGTTGGATGAGGCTCTGGCCAGCCTGATCTAGTCTAAGGTGGCCCTGCCCGTAGCAGAGGGGTTTGGAACTGGCTGATCCTTGTGGTCCTTTCCAACCCTGACTGTCTTCATGATTCTAAGGTGCCTGGGAGAAACACCAACCACTTGCAGATGCTGTCTGTATTCTGCAGGACCATCTTTTTTCCTTCCCCAGGCTTCAGGAAGTGTGGTTCTGGAAACATCACATCAGAGCAGGAGGCTCTGGTGGTATGAGAAGTCTGAGCTTCCCCCAGCAAGAAAAAAAAACCTCTTGTCATTACATGCTTGAGCAGGTCTGGGAACAAGGAAAAACTCTGCATGAATATTCTGGCAAGCAGCAGAAGGGCAAGATTGATGCTGCCTTCACCCTCCCTGGCTTCTCATCACCCGTGTAATTAACACTCACCACCCCCTGATAGATGGGAAATTCAGTGCAAAGTTTGAATGCTAAAGAGGGAGAGCAGGGTGGGTGCCCCCCTCCTTCCCCAAACTGACCTACTTAAAGGTATTCTCTGATGGCCTGGGTAAACAGGAGCTTCCTGAGTGAGAGCCAGGATAATGAGGTGTGTGTGAACCAGCTCCATCGATCTGTACTGCCTGGGTAACCACAGAGCCCTGCTAAAAGCTTTAGATCCCCTCTGCCAGCATGCAGTGGAATCAAGATAAAACTCAAAAGGGATTGTCTGCAGACAGCAGCTTCTTTGTTCAAAGCTCTGATCAGGAGTGTTTCAAGTGAAAGGAAGCAGAGTTGTTCAGCCCCTCCCATGAGCTGGGCACTAAGAATGGAGTAAGAGGCACAGGACAGGCTGACAGCTGTGCAAAGCCTTTGGCTGTGGTGCAGGAGGAGAAGCTTCAGGATGAAGAGGGTTCACCAGGTGAAACAGCCTCAGCAAGGGTGCACTGGTGCAGATGGCAGCACAGAGCTGCTGTGCAGGTTTGGGATTCAAGCCATGAAAAGGAAGAGCTTCAGGATGGCAGCACTGGCAGGCACTCTGGCCAGCTTTAGCTTGATGGGCTTCATAGATCGTAGAGTCAGTCAGTTTTGGAAGGGACCACAAGGATCAGCCAGTTCCAACCCCCCTGCCATGGGCAGGGACACCTCACACTAGAGCAGGCTGCACACAGCCTCAGCCAGCCTGGCCTGAAACACCTCCAGGGATGAGGCTTCCACCACCTCCCTGGGCAACCCCTTCCAGGCTCTCACCGCCCTCATGCTGAAGACCTTTTCCTAATGTCTAATCTGAATCTCCCCTCCTCTAACTTGGATTCATTTCCCCCATTCCTATCACTATCTGACACCCTAAAAAGTCCCTCCCCAGATTTCTTATAGCCCCTTTCAGATACTGGAAGGCCACAATAAGGTCTCCTTGGAGCCTTCTCTTCTCCAGACTGAACAGCCCCAACTGCCTCAGTCTGTCTCCATAGCAGAGGTTCTCCAGGCAGTTGGTTCACTCACAACTGGTTTGTTTTTTTAACCTGCAAACCTTTCAGACCAATGCTAGGATCTAAACAGGATTTTTTAAGTGTAGAAACCTAGTGGTGAGGTGATCTTAGATTCAAAGCATTGTAGAATCAGTCAGGGTTGGAAGAGACTCCAAGGAAGAGCCTTCAAGGATCAGCCAATTCCAACCCCCCTGCCATGGGCAGGGACACCTCACACTAGATCAGGCTGTCCAGAGCCTCATCCAGCCTGGCCTTAAACACCTCCAGGGATGAGGCTTCCACCACCTCCCTGGGCAGCCCCTTCTGGGCTCTCACCACCCTCATGCTGAAGAACTTCTTCCTAACATCCAGTCTGAACCTACCCATTTCCAGCTTTGTTGCATACTCCCCAGTCCTATCACTACCTGATCTTAAGACTCTTTCAAGATGCTCTGTGGGAAAGAACCACACAACTCCAATAGTTAAAAACCATAGCAAGAGAGCCAAGAAAGATGCCACAACACATTAGCAGTGTGAATGATCAACCACTAAAGCAAACAGAGGAAGCTTCTGCATCTCTGGCAGTCTGAATCAAAGCAGTGGCAGTTCTCTGAGAGATGCTCATCAGGCATCTGGCAAGTGTCAATCTCTTGGCCCCAAAGAGCTGTACAAATGATCAGAGTCATCTCAGAGACTGTTAACAGCACTGCTTGGTTCAGTCTGTCTGGGAGCTCACAAGGTCTCCAAGCAAGAACTGTGATCAAGAGCACAGGCAGAAGGAAATCAGCTCCCAGTGCTGCAAGCTCAGCTCTTCCCTATGGAAGAGGCCCCAGTGGTTCACTTGGGGCCCAGACCTCTTCCACAGGCTGTGTGGTGGTGCTGCCATCATGACTGACAATTACAGAGCCTCAAGATTCAATCAAGCTGTTACAGCTCATCCAGGACACATTTTCACCCTTGGCTTTGAAGTTCTGCCTAGCCACAGCAAACCACATGAGCCAGCTGACAGGTGTGGGCAATGAGTGGCTGGAGAGCAGCCCTGAGGAGAGGGACTTGAGGGTGCTGCTGGAGGAGAAGCTCAACAGGAGCCAGCAGTGTGCACTTGCAGCCCAGAAAGACAACCAGAGCCTGGGCTGCAGCAGCAGAAGTGTGGCCAGCAGGGCCAGGGAGGTGATTCTCTCCTTTTACTCCACTCTGCTGAGACCCCACCTGGAGTACTGCATCCAGTCCCGGAGCCTCCATTACAAGAGGGCTGTGGAGATGCTGGAGAGTGTCCAGAGCAGGGCCAGGAGGATGCTGAGAGGACTGCAGCAGCTCTGCTGTGAGCACAGACTGAAAGAGTTGGGGCTGTGCAGGCTGGAGAAGAGGAGGCTCCCAGGGGACCTTCTTGTGGCCTGCCAGGATCTGAAGGGGGCTACAAAAAAGCTGGGGAGGGACTTTTGTGGCTGTGAGGGAGTGGCAGGAGTGGGGGGAATGGAGCAAAGCTGGAGGTGGGGAGAGTGAGGGTGGAGGTGAGGAGGAAGTTGTTGAGCAGGAGAGTGGTGAGAGGCTGGAATGGGTTGCCCAGGGAGGTGGTTGAGGCCCCATGGCTGGAGGTGTTTCAGGCCAGGCTGGCTGAGGCTGTGTGCAGCCTGCTCTAGGGTAGGGTGTCCCTGGGCATGGCAGGGGGGTTGGAACTGGCTGCTCCTTGTGGTCCCTTCCAACCCTGACTGATTCTCTGATTTTATGATGTGGACTTCTCAGGGTTCCAGCATCCTGGTGGAGAATGTCCCTCTGTAGCAGTGACCAAATGCTCCATCTGTGCTCAGTGGATTGAAATGTCAGAGCCCTTCTGTTGGGGTAAGCCCAGCAGAATTTGTGTTTAACCTTCTGGGTTTCTTTTTTTTTGGCCAGTCTATTAGATTAGCAATTACCTTCTTCTGCCTGGAAATTCTAATTTCACCTTTTTTTCCCTTCCCCTCTTCCTGCTGCAGGCTGCAATATTCATGTGCTGTTAAATCAAACACTCCATTAACAGCACCTGAGATAAATAGTGAATTAATGGCATAATGTAGGTTAATAGCAGATTCATAGGATAATGCTTCTGAATAGTCTGCATGAATTATGCTGGCAGCCAAATCACTGCCCCTTGCTGTGCTCTGACTGCAGGGACAATCAAAAATAGCCCCCAAAATCCTCTCTGAGATTTCAATATTTACTGGCAGCAAGGCAATAGGTCATTGATGTGGGCAGGTTCTGAGCTGAAGCTAGGACAAGGCACTGAATTTTTCAGGTTCTCCCTTCCTGCTGAGAAATAACAGAATCCACTGCTTGCTGCTGCTGAATAAATGCTCCTTTCCCACCCTGGAATCCTCTGTCTTCTTCAGCCCTATCTGGGGCCAAGCCACTCAGTTTGTAGTTGCTCACAAAGGCACCTTCTGAAGGCAGCAGGGAGGTCAGAAAGCAGCAGCCAGGCAAAAAAAAACCCAACCCAAAAGCAACCAACCAATATTTTTAACAACAAAAATAACAAGCCACAAATCCCCTTCAGAAAGGGCTCAAAGCAGGGAGCTGCTGATGCCAGGCACAGCCCTGTGATGCCAGCTGGAGCTGAGCTCTCATTGACTGCTGTGCTCAGGTCCTCACACTCTCTGCCCAGGGCCGGAGCAGAGGCTGCTCTGGGGGTTCTCAGCACCACTGAGGTGCCAGAAGGGTTTAATTCCCTGCTCTAACCTGCCAGACCTCTCCAGCCCATCCATCTGCTGGGCAAACATAGCCCAGCTCTGACAACACCACACTGGGCAGGAGTGTTGATCTGCTGGAGGGTAGGAGGCTCTACAGGGCAACCTGGACAGGCTGCATCCATGGGCTGAAGTCCAACAAGGTCAGTGCCCAAGTCTGCATTTGGGTCACAACAACCCCATGAGTGCTCCAGGGTGGGGGAAGAGTGGCTGGAAACTGCCTGGTAAAAGAGGACCTGGGGTTTGGCTGACAACAGCTGGAGATGAACTGCCATAGAATCAGAGTGGTTTAGGTTGGAAGGGACCTCAAAGCTCAGCCAGTTCCAACTCCCACCCATAGGCAGAGACACCTCCCACTAGAGCAGGTCACTCAAGGCCTCCCTGGGCAACCTGTGCCAGTGTCTCACCACCCTCAACCTGTGCCAGTGTCTCACTACCCTCAACCTGTGCCAGTGTCTCACCACCCTCAACCTGTGCCAGTCTCTCACCACCTTCACTGCAAACAACTTCTTCCTAACATCCACTTTAAATCTCCCCTCTCCCACTTTAAACCCATTCCTCCTCCTCTTGTCATTACAAGACCTTGTCAATAGTCCCTCCTCAGTCCTCCTGGAGCCCTCTTCAGATCCTGCAAGGCCACTCCAAGCTCTCCTGGAAGCCTTCTCTCCTCCAGGCTGCACAGCCCCAACTCTCTCAGCCTGTGCTCAGAGCAGAGCTGCTGCAGCCCTCTCAGCATCTGGTGGCCTCCTCTGGACTGGCTCCAACCATGTACCCAGTTGCCCAAGAAGGCCACCAGCATCCTGGCTTGGATCAGGAATGGTGTAACCAGCTGGACCAGGGCAGGGATTGTTCCCCTGTGCTCAGCAATGGTGAGGTCACATCTCAAACAATTGGCTCAGTTTTGGGTCCTTCATTCCAAGAAGGACATTGAGGTGCTGGAGCAGGTCCAGAGAAGGGCAACAACGCTGGGGAAGGGTCTGCAGAACAAGTGGGGTGAGGAGCAGCTGAGGAAACTGGAGGTGTTCAACCTGGAGAAGAGGAAGCTGAGGGAGACCTTCTGGCTCTCTACAGTCTCCTGGCAGGAGGCTGGAGCCAGGTGGGTGTTGGTCTGTTCTCCCAAGGAAGAAGCAATAGGACAAGAGGAAATGGCCTCAAGTTGCACCAGGGGAGGTTTAGGTTGCACATGAATCATAGAATCATAGAATGGTTTAGGTTGGAAGGGACCTCAAGGATCATCCAGCTCCAACCCCCTGCCACAGGCAGGGACACCTCCCACTAGAGGAACAATTTATTCCTCAGGAGGTTTGTCAAACCCTGGAACAAGCTGCCCAGGGCAGTGCTGGAGTCCTCATCCCTGGAGGTGTCTAAAATCCATATAGATGTGGTGCTGAGGGATGCAGCAGACCTGGCAGTGCTGGCTAAGTGCTTGGGTTTGATGATCTTAAAAGTCTTTTCCAGCCTAAATGATTCTGTGCTTTGCTGAGGTGCTGGCTCCCAACCCCAGCAGTGCTGGACATGGTTCAAGGGACTGTTCCCTCCTGCCTGTGACATGAGCCCAGGGCAGGCAGAGTCCACACCACACAAGTGGGAAGGGCAGGAAGCCTCCCAGGCCATGCCGTGAGTCTGCCCCATGGCTCTGCTCTTCATTTCCCTTTTTGACAAGGCTGTCGAGTCAGTTCCTCTATTTTTTCTGCCTGGCTTCATGAATATTTCAGCTAGGAGAAAGCCTAAATTTGTTCCTTTTTTTTGTTGTTGTTGTTGTTGCCTTTTTCTCTTGTTGTTTTCCTTCCAGGCAGTGTCTGTGTGCAGCCTCCCCCTAAGTTATGTAAATACAGAGGTGGAAGAGTTTCACTTCGTTGTTACAAATTAAAAAGTTCCCTGACATTTCCAATTAGCTGGGGAGAAAAGCAACCTAACCATGAATCCATCAACCAGTCTGCTCTGGCAGGGGCAGCACCCTGCCAGCACAGCACCCAGCGGAGAGCCTGGGAGCTGTGTGCTTCCTGCGGCCAGCGCTAATGGCCCTGGTGGCTCCTGGCCATGGGGACATAGTAGGGAATTAGTGGCAGGGGATGGTGGAGTCTCAAGTTGTGCCAGGGGAGGTCTAGGCTGGATGTGAGGAGGAAGTTGTTGTCAGAGAGAGTGATTGGCATTGGAATGGGCTGCCCAGGGAGGTGGTGGAGTGGCTGTGGATGGAGGTGTTGAAGCCAAGCCTGGCTGGGGCACTTAGTGCCATGGTCTGGTTGCTTGGCCAGGGCTGGGTGCTAGGTTGGGCTGGCTGAGCTTGGAGCTCTCTTCCAACCTGCTTGAATGGGCTGCCCAGGGAGGTGGTGGAGTCCTCATCCCTGGAGGTGTTTAAGAGGAGTCTGTATGAGGCACTTGGTGTCATGGGTTAGTTATTGAGAAGATGTTAGGTGATAGGTTGGACTGGATGATCTCAGAGGTCCTTCCCAGCCTGATTCATTCTGTGATTCTGTGTCTCTCTGGCTTCCCCTGGCAGCTGGGATGCCTTGGGAGAGGTGTTGCAATGCTTGATGTGCCCCAAAATGCTCCTTCAACTGCAGCTGTGCCATGCTAGTGTTCAGAGCTGGTGTTCAGAGGTAACATTCAGAGCAGCTGCTGCCTCCCAGGTCATTCCACAGTGAAGGGCACCCTGGCTTTTTGGTTGCTGCTGCTGCTGCTGCCTCCTAGGGCATTCCACAGCAAAGAAGCACCCTGGCTTTTTTGGTTGCTGCTTCTGCTGCTGCCTCCTAGGGCATTCCACAGCAAAGAAGCACCCTGGCTTTTTTGGTTGCTGCTGCTGCTGCTTCTGCTGCTGCCTCCCAGGTCATTCCACAGTGAAGGGCACCCTGGCTTTTTGGTTGCTGCTGCTGCTGCTGCCTCCTAGGGCATTCCACAGCAAAGAAGCACCCTGGCTTTTTTGGTTGCTGCTTCTGCTGCTGCCTCCTACGGCATCGCACAG
>WAAF01014318.1:11935-66407 GCA_013400475.1 Tricholaema leucomelas | reverse complement strand
CTAAACCATTCTATGATCCCATGATTCTATGTTTTAGTCTTCACAGGATTAAGACATTAAATTGCCTCTTACACACAAAAAGGCTGCTAATGGCATGGCTTTGTGCAGCACTTTACTTTCTCCAATTACTCTGGGGGAGAACTACTCACATAGTTAAAATATCAGATAAGAGAACACAGAAATAGAACAGAACAACAGGAGTATGGGAGTGATACCAGAGCGACCAAGAAACTGAGACTACATAAAATCTGCCCTTATTTGAACCTCAGACTTCTTAAAGGCTTTTTGCTCCTTGCATGGGATTAAAGCCAGATGACATACAGCAGATTCTGTCATTCTCTACTCCTTATTAGTCCTTCCACTGCTACCAGCTGCAGTCAAATTGCAGGTGAAGTGGACAACCTCCAAAGAGAATCATAGAATCAAAGAATGGTTTACGTTGGAAGGGACCTTAAGGATCATTCAGTTCCAACCCCCTGCCATAGGCAGGGATATCCTCCACTAGAACAGGTTGCTCAGGGCCTCATCCAGCCTGGCCTTGAACATCTCCAGGGAGGTGGTGGAGCACAGAATCATCCAATGTGATCAAAGATCACATTGGGTGATTCTGTGCTCCNTCTCCTTGAAGCCTTCTCTTCTCCAGGCTGCAAAGCCTCAACTCTTGTAGCCTGTCCTCATAGCAGAGCTGCTGCAGCCCTCTGATAATCCTCGTGGCATCCTTTGGACTCACTCTAACAGTTCCATGTCCTTCTTGTGTTGGGGGCTCCAGAACTGCACACAGTAGTCCAGGTGGGGTCTGAGGAGAGCAGAGTAAAGGGGCAGAATCCCCTCCCTTGCCCTGCTGCCCACACTGCTCTTGATACAGCCCAGCACACAGTTTGGCTGTCTGGGCTGCACATGCACACTGCCAGCTCATGTTGAGCTTTACATCACCCCAGCTATTGAGCTGTGAGTCTGCCTACTGCTCCAGCATGATGCTTCTCATCCTCAGAAGTTAAAACAAAACCAGCAACTGCAATTCTTCAACACAGAATCATAGAATCAACCAGATTGCAAGTGACCTCCAAGATCATCCAGTCCAACCTAGCACCCAGTTCTAGCCAATCAACCAGACCATGGCACTAAGTGCCTTATCCAGGCTTTGCCTGAACACCTCCAGGGACAGTGACTCCACCACTTCCCTGGGCAGCCCATTCCAAAGCCAATCACTCTGACAACAACTTCCTCCTAACATCCAGCCTAGTCCTCCCCTGGCACAGCTTGAGACTGCGTCCCCTTGTTCTGTTGCTGCTTGCCTGGCACAAGAGACCAACCCCACCTGGCTACAGCCTCCCTTCAGGTAGCTGTAGCCAGCAATGAGGTCACCCCTGAGCCTCTTCATTTAACAAACAAAAAGAAACAAAAAAGGAGAAAAAAACAAATAAGCAAACAAACAAAAAAAAAGTCCTTTTGCAGTTACCTGTGTAAGTGTTGGTAAATTTATCTTCATCAAACTGCCTCCCACAGACTTTAAGGAACACACCAATAACACGACAAGCCATCAGGCGAGTAATTTTTGAGTCTTCATCCCAAGCAGCAATAATTTGGGGCATTAGCCCATCTCTGGTTTTTAAGATCTACAATTAACAGGAAAAGCACAGAACAACAACATCTTTTTCAGTCACTCTGAAACAATATGCTCATTGGTTACATCAGTTACCATTCAGGCTGACCAACGCTGGCTTGCTTATTTTAAAAAGAAAATCAGCTCTATTTCTGCCTCTAAGCAAGCCTGGGAAATGAAAACCCAGCAGTCTATCCATGTGCAGCCATTCAGTGAGACTTGGACAGATTGGAGAGCTGGGCAAAGAGGAACCAAATGAGGTTCAACAAGGACAAGTTCAGAGTCCTGCATCTGGGAAGGAATAATAAACTGCACCAGTACAGGTTGGGAGGTGATCTGCTGGAGAGCAGCCCTGTGGAGAGGGACCTGGGAATACTGGTGGAGAACATCCATGGCACAGCAATGTGCCCTTGTGGCCAAGAAGGCCAATGGGATCCTGGGATGTATTAGGATGAGTGTGTTCAGCAGATTAAGGGAGGTTCTCTTTCCCCTCTACTCTGCCCTGGTGAGACCTCATCTTGAGTACTGCCTTCAGTTTTGGGCTCCCCAGTTGAAGAGGGACAGGGATCTGCTGGAGAGGGTCCAGTGGAGGGCTACAAGGATGATTAGGGGACTGGAGCACTGCCTGATGAGGAGAGGCTGAGGGACCTGGGACTGTTTAGTCTGGAGAAGAGAAGGCTGAGAGGAGATTTAATCAATCTTTGTAAATACCTGAGGGCTGGGGGTCAGAAGGGGAGGGACAGGCTCTGCTCACTTGTTCCCTGGGATAGGATAAGGAGCACTGGGTGTAAGTTGCAGCACAGGAGATTCCACCTCAACACAAGGGGGAACTTCTTGACTTGTAAAGAACTCACTGTAAAGAACTTCCTCTTAGACTGGATGTTAGGAGGAAGTTCTTTAAGTGAGGGTGGTAAGACACTGGCACAGGTTGCCCAGGGAGGTTGTTGATACTTCCTCCCTGGAGGTGTTTAAGGCCAGGCTGGATGAGGCCTTGAGCAACCTGTTCTAGTGGGAGGTGTCCCTGCCTATGGCAGGGGGTTGGAGCTGGATGATCCTTGAGGTCCCTTCCAACCTAAACCATTCTATGATTCTATGATTGTAAGGGTCCCAGAGCACTGGCAGAGGCTGCCCAGAGAGGTTGTGGAGTCTCCTTCTCTGGAGCCTTTCAAGGCCTGCCTGGATGTGTTCCTGTGTGATCTGAGCTAGATTGTATGGTCCTGCCGTGGCAGGGGGGTTGGACTCGATGATCTCTTTAGGTCCCTTCCAACCCCTGACATCCTGTGAGCCTCTCACGAATGGCCAGTGCATAGGCAGATGAGTTTTATGTAACTTGTAAAAGATTTAAACTTAGCTACCTTGTTCTTTAAAAAAAAATATTAGCAAGTCCTTTAAGTAACTGGAGATGAGGATTGTTTGTAGGTACCAGTAGATGGTGCTCTGATTCTAAAAGGAAGCTTTTAAGTAAACGTTGTTGTAATACAATGATTTAGTGAGTTCCATAATTTAACTTTAAGATGTATATTTTGTATCTATTAAAGAAGGTGGTGGAGTCACCGTCCCTGGGGGTGTTCAGGAAAAGCCTGGATGAGGCACTCAGTGCCATGGTCTGGTTGACTGGATAGGGCTGGGTGCTAGGTTGGCCTGGATCATCTTAGAGGTCTCTTCCAACCTGGTTGGAAGTGCATCATCCAAAAGCTATTTTTGTTAGTAAAGAAGCTTCAAAGGACTCCTGAGATTCAGTTAATCCTTAATCACCATGGTGGCTAACATTCCTTGAGGTGTACTACTTTTTAGCTCTGTACTTCAAGTTTCATTTCAAGTCTTCCTCAACCTTTCCAGGAATCATTTAGGTTATTTTTCATTACATAAATGGGCCTGTGGGCTCCAAGGCAACCAGCTAACTTGTCTTTGCACATCCTGGCTAGCTCCAGTGCTCCTGCACAGGCACTGGCTAAGGATCTAATCATGTCCAGCACTCAAGTCGTTGTGCTAATCGTGATTAGGATTTGTGCTACCTTATGCTAGTACAAAATTCTACAAGATCCAGTGATGGATCAGGAATGGTGTGGCCAGCAGGAGCAGGGAGGTCATTCTGTCCCTGTACTATGTGCTGGTTAGACTGCACCTTGAGTACTGTGTCCAGTTCTGGGCCCTCCAGGGACATTGAGATGCTTGAACGTGTCCAGAGAAGGGCAACGAGGCTGGTGAGAGGCCTCGAGCACAGCCCTACGAGGAGAGGCTGAGGGAGCTGGGATTGTTTAGCCTGGAGAAGAGGAGGCTCAGGGCAGACCTTACTGCTGTCTACAACTACCTGAGGGGTGGTTGTAGCCAGGAGGAGGTTGCTCTCTTCTCTCAGGCAGCCAGCACCAGAACAAGAGGACACAGCCTCAAGCTACACCAAGGGAAATTTAGGCTTGAGGTGAGGAGAAAGTTCTTCAGTGAGAGAGTCATTGGCTACTGGAATGGGCTGCCCAGGGAGGTGGTGGAGTCGCCGTCCCTGGAGCTGTTCAAGGCAGGATTGGACATGGCACTTGGTGCCATGGTCTAGCCTTGAGCTCTGTGGTAACAGACTCAACAGGACTCAACAGGACTTGATGATCTATGAGGTCTCTTCCAACCTTGGTGATACTGTGATACTGTGACATTGTAACTGACCTTATGCTAGTACAAAGTTCTACAAGATCCAGTGATGGATCTCAGCTCACTATACTGCTGGGTTTAGTTCTCTTACCAGATCATTGTTCCTCCTCTACTCACTGCTTCAATCATTAATATGCAATTACAATTAGTGCACTTTATTATGAAAATTGTATGTCCATCTGAAAGTGCTACTTAGCACAAGGATAGATTCCTTTTTTCCCCCTTGCATTAATTTTGTCTTCCTGCCTAAGATTTCAAAGTACATTTGACAAGAAAGAGAATTTACCTCTTCTGGCGAAAGCATTTCAGAGTGAATAAGAGCCCAAAGGCACGATACAGCTGTAGTGCGGATGGCAGCTGCTGTTCTTCCAGCATGCCACTGCAGATTAGGAGCCAGAATGTCTTTTATCACAGTCTCAAGGTAGCTAGGGAACAGCCTGAAGCCAAAAATAAGAAAGCAAAATAAAGGTTCATGAGAAAGTGATAAAGAGATTGACAGGATGTAAAAGAGAATTTTCTGCTATAAAAATATAGCCAGAAAAAGGGGAGGGAAAAAAAAAGCCTCTGTAGGAAAATAAATAAAATCTTACCAGCCAGTGTGATTCTAATGTCTGTGATAAGCTTCTCATAACTTAATTTTTCTAGATAATATTTAAGCAAATACCTAACATTCATGGAAAGGGGAGGCTAGACTTTCTCCCACTTCAGACGATGCCCATGACTCACTGTGTTATCTTGGTAAACTACTTACCTTCTCCCTGTCTCATGTTCTCCATCTGTGAAGTGGAGATAAAACCCCAAATGAATGCTCTGAGGATTCATTAATGTTTGTAAGGGCCTCTGAGACTGTCCAGTGAAAAGTATTTATAATGTGAAAAGTATGAATGCTATTGATGAGACCTGAGCTGCTGATACTGCTGGCAGTCTACACAGGATACTTCAGCTTTCCCTTGGCTCATAAACTCACCTCCCTCAGGGATGAGAGGTCTGTAAGATTTTCTGATGGTGCCAGTCCCAGTACTAGTTTGTTTTCATTACAAATACACCAATCTGTGATATTTCTGCTGATGCTTCCTCCTCCTTCTCTACTGAACGGGATATAATAACACTTAAAGTTGCTGCAAGAGTCAGCAATTGCAGGATTCCCTCACACCCATTTAATTGCAGCTCAAACAATTTTCAGTGAAGAGAAAAAGGCACAGGTCTTACACACAAGTTAAGAAAGGCTTTGCTGCAAAGAGCCCTGTGTGCCTAGCTGTGACTAGATAACTAAGGCTCAGGTTATTCTCTCTGCATCTCTGTCTTAGAGAGCAGCTGGCAGCATACAAAACAGACTGATAAATAACAGGCTCAGTCTACCTTGACTTGTGCCTCACTCTATTTAAACTTCCCACAGACCTGGACTGTGGCCACCTGTGTGCAAAACAGCACATCACCACCCTGCTGCTTGCCAGAAAGCAAAGAAGCTGTTGCTGAATCTTCCAAGAGCCCTACATTTCCCAGATGAATAAATCGCTCCTACAGAGCTTGTGCCAAACCACAGGAGGAATGGGTAGAAGTTAACAACAAACAACCAGCACTAAGTACTTTTTTAACACCCCCCCCCAACATCAGCAAAACAGAACCATCCAGCAATAAAAACATTCCATGATAATATTGTGTCAGTGTAATCAGAAATGTGATTGTGTCTGCTTCTTATCCTGTAACTACCCACTGCAGTTAGAGCCTTCCATCCAGGTTTCATCTGCTTGCAGTACAACCAGCTGGCCTTAGATAGAATAGAATAGAATGAGACCTCCAAGATCATCCAGGCCAACCTAGCACCCAGCCCTATCCAGTCAACTAGACCATGGCACTAAGTGCCTCATCCAGGCTTTGCTTCAACACCTCCAGGGACAGCAACTCCACCACCTCCCTGGGCAGCCCATTCCAATGCCAATCACTCTCTCTGGCAAAAACTTCCTCCCAACATTCAGCCTAGACCTCCCCTGGCACAACTTGAGACTGTGGCCCCTTGTCCTGTTGCTGGTTGTCTGGGAGAAGAGACCAACCCCACCTGGCTACAGCCTCCCTTCAGGGAGTTGTAGACAGCAACGTGGTTACCCCTGAGCCTCCTCTTCTGCAGGCTGCACACCCCCAGCTCCCTCAGCCTCTCCTCATAGGGTTTGTGTTCCAGGCCCTTCACCAGCCTTGTTGCCCTTCTCAGGACGCATTCCAACACCTCAACATCTCTCTTAATTTGAGGAGCCCAGAACTGGACACAGCCTTAATTATCTACTGCACACAGAGCTGAAAATCTCTATCCTCGTTGTGATGATAAACATACACCTGGCTGCTGCTTAACCTCTTAGCTAAAGAAGCACTCAGTGTCTAAGTCAGTGATCCATCCTTGCTGCGTGTCCAGCAGATGGCACTTAAGATTCAGCAACAAGGAGAAATCTGACTTCCCATTAGACTCATCTACATTTTCCCAAAGCCTTTAGCCTATTTCAAACACATTTTTGAGAATTAATAATTTTCTATTCAAAAAGTTGTCAGAAAAAAAAATATAACTAATGACCACCATCATTCCAAATTTCCTTTCAGCTCCAAAGCTAAAAAAATCCCATTTGTGCTATCTGTACTACTCTGCTGTCTGATCAGTAGCTGCTAGTTTTCAATAAAGCCTTCTGTGAAACCACAAAGAAAAACCAATCTGTCAAAGCATGAAGGTGAATTCCATCAGCACTATGTTAACCCTAATGCTATGTTATTTGAGAGAATATTTGTTCTAGTGTCTTGAAATAGAATCAGTAAAGCAATATCTGGCAATTAGCTGACCCAATCATGCCAGACCCAAACAAAACTTGATGACCACACCACTTCATTTAGAATCACAGAATTACAGAATCAACCAGGTTGGAAGAGACCTCCAAGATCATTCAGTCCAACCTAGCCAATCAACCAGACCATGGCACTAAGTGCCTCAGCCAGGCTTTGCTTCAACACCTCCAGGGACGGTGACTCCACCACCTCCCTGGGCAGCCCATTCCAATGCCAATCACTCTCTCTGCCAACAACTTCCTCCTAACATCCAGCCTAGACCTCCCCTGGCACAACTTGAGACTGTGTCCCCTTGTTCTGTTGCTGCTTGCCTGGGAGAAGAGACCAACCCCACCTGGCTACAGCCTCCTTTCAGGGAGTTGCAGCCAGCAATGTGGTCACCCCCGAGCCTCCTCTTCTGCAGGCTGCACACCCCCAGCTCCCTCAGCCTCTCCTCACAGGGCTCTGCTCCAGGCTCCTCTCCAAATTCCTCACCCTTCTCTGGACACCCTTCTCCAGTACCTCAACATCTCTCTTGAATTGAGGAGCCCAGAACTGGACACAGCACGTGAGGAGTGGTCTGAGCAGTGCTGAGTACAGGGGCAGAAGAACCTCCTTTGTCCTGCTGGCCACACTGCTCCTGAGCCAGCCCAGGATGTCATTGGCTCTGCTGCCCACCTGGGCACACTGCTGCCTAATCTTCAGCTACCATCTACCAGCACCCCCAGGTCCCTCTCTGCCTGGCTGCTCTCCAGCCTGTAGTGCTGCTTGGAGTTGTTGTGGCCAAAGTGTAGAAGTCTGCACTTGGCCTTGTTCACTCTCATCCCATTGGCCTCTGCCCACCCATCCAGCCTGGCAAGATCCCTCTGCAGGGCTCTCCTACCCTCCAATAGATCCACACCTGCTCCTAGCTTGGTGTCATCTGCAAACTTACTAATGCTAGACTCAATCCCCTGATCCAGATCATCAATAAAGATGCTGAACAGGACTGGGCCCAGCACTGATCCTTGGGGCACACCACCAGTGCCATCTGCCACAAGTGGATGTGGCACCATTCACCACCACTCTCTGGGTCCAGCCTTGCAGCCAGTTCTTGACCCATTTCAGAGTGCATCTATGCAAGCCATGACCTGCCAGCTTTGCCAGGATTTAGCATAATAACTAAAAAGCCTTATCTAAATTGTTAGAATGTGTTTAAAGAGCTGAACAAATTACTGACAGCAGTGAAAGCAATTGTGTAAGCAGAACTTAGCACTACTCCACTACACTATCCCTCATTACAATTAAGATATATATTTTTTGCCGTTGCTGATGCAATTAAATTCTCCCTCTTTCCATTTGCAGACTTTGCTGTTGTAATCTTTGTAACTTTATTCTGAAAGTAATTTCCATGAAAGAAAATACCCTGCCTGTGTTATCTGTATTTAGAGGTGAAACTCTATGCTAAAATGGGATCTGTGCATGCAGTAATACCCAGATCTTATCCAAATACAAAATGCAGAGCTTGGCTTTATGCTAAAATTGCTTATCCTTGTTTTATGGACTTACATTCTTAAACTTTCATTCCATCTTAATTACTTTTTGTACATTCTTGTTCTGGATTGTCTTTTATGGCACTGCTGCACTTGGTTTTAGGTTTGTGGATTGCTGTGGTTTGGGGTTTTTTTTTGTTTGGGTTTTTTTCCTTCTGTTGTGTTTCTGGGTTTTGTTTTGGTTTTTTTTTGTTTTGTTTTTTTTTTATTTTCCCAAACTTCCCAATTCCAGGTAATCTGAAACAAAGTAGCATCTGCTTTTCCAAGTCAAAATCTCCAAAACTATTTTGTAAACAACCCTTGAAACACAAGAAACTTTGCGTTACTTCCTACATTGAAGCATTTAGCCTCCTCTACTAGCATGCCTGGAAATACCACACTAGGAAGTGTGTTACTTCCTACATTAAAGCATTCAGCCTCCTCTACTAGCATGCCTGGAAGTAACCACACTAGGAAGTGTGTTACTTCCTACATTAAAGCCTCCTCTACTGCTTTTTACTTTCTGAGGGTAGACCTGCTGGTAAAATTCATTGCTTTGCTCTTGTTCTCAGGCTAGAGAGCCTCACTATGGGTTAGTTTGGGTGACCCTTACCCAGGAGTTATTATTTACACAAACCTATTAACCTCATTGGATGTGTCTAATCTTGACAAAAGGCCATCCATTCATATTGCCTTGAAGGAAACAACTTCCATCACTGCTGGGTTTAAACTGGCAGAGAGGAGATTCAAACTAGATATTAGGAAAGGGTTCTTTTCAGTGAGGGCGGTGAGACACTGGCAACAGGTTACCCAGGGAGGCTGTGAGGTTGTGGAGCACAGAACCACCCACTGTGAGTCACATTGGGTGATTTTGTGCTCCACAACCTCCCTGGAGGAATAGAATAGAATCAACCAGGTTGGAAGAGACCTCCAAGACCATCCAGTCCAACCCACCACCCAGCCCTACCCAGCCAACTAGACCATAGCACCAAGTGCCTCATCCAGTCTTTTCTTGAACACCTCCAGGGATGGTGACTCCACCACCTCCCTGGGCAGCCCATTCCAATGGCAAATCACTCTCTCTGTGAAGAACTTAAGGCCAGGTTGGATGAGGCCTTGAGCAACCTGTTCTAGTGAGAAGTGGTCCTGCTTATGGTGGGGGGTTGGAACTGGATGATCTTTGAGGTCTCTTCCAACCTAAACCATTCTATGTTTCTATGGAGACCTTGTGTCGCATGTGGCTATTGTCACTGAGAATATTTGATACATAAAGTTATTATTAATTATTTATTTTTTTCCATGCTGATAATTTATCAACAGTACTTCCAATTTGATGCAAAAGTACTTTTAGGATGAATGCTTCCCACGACTTCTTGTTTTGTTTTGTTTTGTTTTTTCCCAAAGAGTTAAAAGGGGAAGAAAAGAATCAGAATATATTTACATACTAAATGCAGCAGGCACTGGCAAAAGAAGAGCAGATATGGTTTATGTATTCAGGACAACTTTGCACTACTAGGAAGGCTGATAATGACCAAAAAAACCCTCTCAGTGTTGGCATTGTTATAAACAGAGGAGTTTTACAAGCACTGTAAGTTATAGTTAGATTGTACTTGCAGTGCATAAATAGTGCCGAGCAACATGAGAGCTCTATCTTCAGTTACTGAAAGTAAAAACTCCTTATCAAATATCTAGTATAATGCTTTTAAACAGCAGGCTATATCATGAGTAACTTTAAATGCCCAGTTTTTGAGATGTTTTATTGTTTTCTTACAATGACTACAGGCAAAGTTTAAGGATTAGAGTGATTTGCAATTGGAATGGGCTGCCCAGGGAGGTGGTGGAGTTGCTGTCCCTGGAGGTGTTCAAGCAAAGCCTGGATGAGGCACTTAGTGCCATGGTCTGGTTGATTGGCTAGGGCTGGGTGCTAGGTTGGCCTGGATGATCTTGGAGGCCTCTTCCAACCTGGCTGATTCTATGATTTAGGAGTTGGGTGGGACAGAAGAGAAAAACAATCAACAAACAAAACCCAAGCAGCCTTCTCATCATATTTCTTTCCTAAGAAGCCCCATTTCAGCTTTCAAACATGTATCCTTTTCAACTACAGTTCTTTATCCTTTGCAAACAGTCCAGATCTGCATGACATCCATTTTAATTGTCCAGGGTGGCAGAGGTAGGAAGGCTACAGTAGAGGAAGTTCAGACTTCAGTTTATTTATATTTTTTTAATTACTGCACCCCACCCTTCTGAGCATTGTTAGAAAGAATACAGCAAGAAAAATATACTGCAGAAGACGGTTTGAAGAGTTTCTCTTCTTCCAGGCATGCTAGCATGGACACAATTACAGGGGTTAAATAACTATCATGCTCATTACTTTTTAATGCCACTGTAGTATTCAAACAGCTGTGTGAAATTAGAACTCTACTTACCCCTGAGAATTGACAGTTTCATTTGCTTTCTGGAGCAACTGGGATAAAACAGTGAAAAGTTTTAACCGCATCTGGGGATCTTTGTTGGGTTGAAGACACGTCTTCAGAACAAGAATAAAGGCACTTAGAGCTTCACCTATGACAGGACCTAGGAAATAAACATGCAGGATGGCACTAAGAGTTCTGGTTAGATGCTTAATTGAAGTCCAATAAAATTTCTAATATGCCTGGTATTAAAATAGTACTGAGCTTTAGACTCTTGCATGGTAGCTGTTGATGTGTCCATGCATGCTACATTGAAGAAGAAAGAGAATAAATCCTGTTTCTCTGGAGGATAACCATGTGGCTGCTGCACTGCTCTTTGCAGCAGCAGTGTGTGTTTCCTGCCATAGGTAAAACAGATTTTAATGCTATAGAATCACAGAATCAACCAGGTTGGAAGAGACCTCCAAGATCATCCAGGCCAACCCAGCACCCAGCCCTGTCCAATCACAGTATCACACAGTATTACCAAGGTTGGAAGAGACCTCACAGATCATCAAGTCCAAGCTGTTACCACAGAGCTCAAGGCTAGACCATGGCACCAAGTGCCACGTCCAATCCTGCCTTGAACAGCTCCAGGGACGGCAACTCCACCACCTCCCTGGGCAGCCCATTCCAGTGTCCAATGACTCTCTCACTGAAGAACTTTCTCCTCACCTCAAGCCTAAACTTCCCCTGGCGTAGCTTGGGGAAATGAACTAGACCATGGCACTAAGTGCCTCATCCAGGCTTTTCTTGAACTATGTGACCCTTACTGGTGTTTTAAATGGTTGCAGCAACAATAGTTCTGCAGTGCAGGAGTCAAAGAGCAGCTGGTAAGGTCCTGTAAGAGAACACTGCTATCTACAACTACCTGAAGGGAGGCTGTAGCCAGGTGGGGTTGGTCTCTTCTGCCAGGCAACCAGCAACAGAACAAGGGGACAGAGTCTCAAGTTGTGCCAGGGGAAGTATAGGCTGGATGTTAAGAGGAAGTTGTTGTCAGAGAGAGTGATTGGCATTGGAATGGGCTGCCCAGGGAGGTGGTGGAGTCACCGTCCCTGGAGGTGTTCAAGCAAATCCTGGCTGAGGCACTTAGTGCCATGGTCTGGTTGAGTGGCTATGGCTGGGTGCTAGGTTGGCCTGGATGATCTTGGAGGTCTCTTCCAACCTGGTTGATTCTATGATTCTATGACCCAACCATCCTTGACAGGTCTGAAGATACAAGTCCAATTGTTGCAGCACAGACTAGCAGTGTCCTATGCTTTGTGACTGAGGAGGTTTGGGGTTACTTGTGTCCCCAATGGGATGTGCTAATCCAGCTGGCAGATTGCATCCCAATCTGTGTATCCTGTTCAGCTGGACCTTAGAACAGTAGGAGAGGGACTTTACACAAGGGTGTCTAGCAACAGGACAAGGCAGAACGGTTTGAAGCTGAGGGTGAGCAGGGTTAGACTGGATTTTAAGATGTTCTTCAGTATGAGGGTGGTGAGACTCAGGAATAGGCTACTCAGGGGAGTTGTGGCTGCCTCCTCTCTGGGAATTTTCAAGGCCAGGTTGGATGAGGCTATGAGCAGCCAAGTCTAGCTGAGAGGTGTCCCTGCCCCATGGTGGGGAGGTTGGAGTAGATGATCTTTGAGATCCCTTCCAACCTGAGCCAACCTGTGACTCTGTGTGTTAGGCAGTGCACAAATACCCAAGCTAACTCTCCAAGGGCTGAAGCACTGACAGCCTCACTCCTGGCAGCAGTGTGCTCCCTGAAGACTGGTTTACCCCACATCTCATTTAGCCAGCTTGATAGAATAGAATAGAATAGAATAGAATAGAATAGAATAGAATAGAATAGAATAGAATAGAATCAACTGGGTTGGAAGAAACCTCCAAGATCATCCAGTCCAGGCTATTACCCAGCCCGATCCAGTCAACCAGACCATGGCACTAAATGCCTCATCCAGGCTTTTCCTGATACTGCTGTACTACATTGCATTATATATTGTGGACCTACCAATGACATTTCCTAGTGTCTGGGACTGTACAGTAGCGGGTGGACTAATGCAGTTGAGGGGAGGATTAATGCTGTTGACTTTACAGCTCTAAAAGCTGGAGGCCATGCACAACGTTTTGATTTTGCTGAACTTAATAGAAAACCCTACTGAATCTGGTGTGACCCTGACACCACTTCAAACAGCAGCATTAACTGTGCTTTTTTTTTAACTTGCTTTCAAGTTTTTTCCACATGCAGCATTCAAGGCAAGATGTTTATGATTCCCAGAGGCAAGTTTGAAAGGGTCAGCCTTAAAATGTAGAGAATAAAATTACCGCAACAATATTCGTTCTCTGTGCTTAAGTAATGCTTCTTTGGGTTTTACAAGACAATTTAAAATATCAATTTTAGAAGTTGTTTGAAAGAAAGAGATTTTTCCAAATTCATTCTCTAGTTGAACATTTTCACATACTGTGATGAATTCAGTTCTTACCACTAAACAATAAAAGAAACAAATAAAAAAGCCCCCGCAGCTGTTATCCCAACATCTGAAGAATTCATTTTCCCAAAACAAAAGGAAGTTTATGTTTTTTTTCCCTTGATAATGATAATGATCTTTGTGGTTTTAGAGGAAAAGAATTCACAAAGACTATAAACATGCTTTATACTTCAAGCTCCTTGCTGTAAAATGCTTGTTTTGCTCTATGTTTGCAATAAACTGCTTTTCTCCAGCAACTTGGTCAGTTTTGCATCCTTGTGATGCATTCAATTCCAGTCACTCAGAAATCCTCCCAGGAGGAGAAACAACAACGACATTTCTGTTGACAAGAACATTATTCCTTGTACATAGAATGGACAGATTGAAGCACTCCAATATTTGGAAATGTAATGTTTAAAATAATAATAAACCTCCTCCAAATCTTCACTGTCTAGACTGAAGCAATGCACAAAGTTGAACTGCAGTTTCATAGAATCATAGAGTCTTAGAATCAATCAGGTAGTAAGAGACCTCCAAGCTCATCCAGGCCAGCCTAGCACCCAGCCCTGTCCAATCAACCAGACCATGGCACTAAGTGCCCCATCCAGGCTTTTCTTGAACACCTCCAGGGACAGCGACTCCACCACCTCCCTGGGCAGCCCATTCCAATGCCAATCACTCTCTCTGACAACAACTTCCTCCTAACATCCAGCCTAGACCTGTTCTGGCAGAACTTAAGACTGTGTCCCCTTCTTCTGCTGCTGGGTGCCTGGGAGAAGAGATCAAGCCCACCTGGTTACAGCCTCCCTTCAGGGAGTTGTAGACAGCAATGTGGTCACCCCTGAGCCTCCAGGCTGCACACCCCCAGCTCCCTCAGCCTCTCCTCACAGGGCTGTGCTCCAGGCCCCTCACCAGCTTCATTGCCCTTCTCTGGACACGTTCCAGTACCTCAACATCTCTCTTGAGTAGCCCAGAACTGGACACAGCACTCAAGGTGTGGCCTGAACAGTGTTGAGTAGGGGAAGAATAATCTCCCTTGTCCTGCTGGCCGCAGTGTTCCTGATCCAAGTCAGGATGCCATTGGCTCTCTTGGCCACCTGGACACACTGTTACATTCCTAAGCCAACAAATAGGTCTTTAGTTCCACAGCATTTCAGTACTTATTCAAAATACACTGCAGCAGTACCTAAAGGGGGCTGAGGAGGGACTATTTATAAGGTCTTGTAATGACAGGACAAGGAGTAATGGGTTTAAACTGGCAGAGGGGAGATTGAAGGTAGATGTTAGGAAAGGCTTCTTTCCAGTGAGAGTGGTGAGACACTGGCAAAGGTTGCCCAGGGAGGTTGTGGAGCACAGAATCACCCAATGTGATCAAAGATCACATTGGGTGATTCTGTGCTCCACAACCTCCCTGGAGGTGTTCAAGGAGAGGTTGGATGAGGGCAGACTGTTCTAGTGGGGAGGCGTCCCTGCCTATGGCAGGGGGTTGGAACTGGATGATCCTTGAGGTCACTTCCAACCTAAACCATTTCCTTAACATTTAGAGTACACTACTGTTACATTAAACTGCTAACAGCAAATTCAACAGATAGAAAAACCAACAAATTAAAAACTGGTAACAGCGAATGCGATGGAAAAATATAAACCAAACCAAGTTCATCTTAAGCATAAATTCCTGAAAAACAGTGAAAACTGAGAAATTTGAAGTGAGTAAAGCTAATTACATTGATTAAAAACACATTGGGTGGGAATGAAAGGAAAGAAAGAAAGAAAAAAAAAGGGGGGAAAAATAGCTCTAGGAGCTGCTGTGTCAGACAGAAAACACAGACAATAGCAAATTACCAGTGTTGGGTGTAAGCCAAGAAGTTTGCCCAGACACTTGATGATTTATTTAGCATTAAGGAAAACAGAGACAACTGTCTAGAAGTCCCTCAGTCATGGAAATGGGAGTGCAAATATACAGAGAAGTTGGCCTCTCAAATCTTGCACTGAAAAAACTTTTTGTTCTTTTTACAGATGAAAAAAAAAGAAAGGAAAAAAAAAAACCATATGTTGGTTGCTGCACAATCCAGCAAGTGGGTGCTTCACCAAGGTTTGTGGGGGCTTATTGTGAGATTCAACATTAAGTGTGGAAGATAAAATCCCTTAAAACACACATTTAATATCTGCCATTGCAATAATAAAGTACCTCATCTGAATCATAGAATCAACCAGGTTGGAAGAGACCTCCAAGACCATCCAGTCCAACCTAGCACCCAGCCCTATCCAATCAAATAGACCATGGCACTAAGTGCCTCACCCAGGCTTTGCTTGGACATCTCCAAGCAGGGTGACTCCATCACCTCCCTGGGCAGCCCATTCCAATGCCAATCACTCCCTTCAGGTAGTTGTAAACAGCAATGNCCACTCTTTCCCCAGCTTGTAGCACTGCTTGAGGTTGCTGTGGCCAACAATCTGAAGTAGCTATCTACATCCTCTTTTAATTAACAGAAAGTAAAAACTAAATCATAGAATCACTCAATGTTAGGGGCTGGAAGGGATCTTGAAAGATCATCCAGTCCAGCCCCACTGCCAGAGCAGGATCACCGAGAGTAGCCCACATAGGAACACATCCAGGTGGGTCTTGAGTGTTTCCAGAGAAGGACAATCCACCTCTGGATAGCCTGCTCCAGGGCTCTGTCACCCTCACAGTGAAAAGTTTTTCCTTGTACTTATGCTGAACCTCCTCTGATCCAGTTTGCACTCGTTGTCTTTTGTCCTATCATTTGTAATCACTAAAAGCCTGGCTCCAGTACTTTCTATTTTAATCATCTTAAAATGGATGTCCAGGTGAAGGACCTGGCCAGCACTACACCCACTGCCTGTGGATACTATCTGGAGAGCTGAGGTTAGGTGAAATGTATGCCAAAGCAAATCCTGAATCTGTATGCAGCATGTGTAGCACATAAGTGAGGAAATGTCTGCACAAAACTATTGTATAATTCACAAGACCAGTGGACACAGGGAAAAAACAGATATATTTCTGGACACAGAAACTTTATCAGTTCATCTCTCCATAATCCTGGCATATTTCACTCACCTGAAAGCATATTTTTAGGCAAGTGCTTTTGGAATGCCAATGAATCTTTCAGTATTCCTTGGGTTTGCTCAGTTCTTTGGCCAGTTTCCCCATTCTTTGGCATATTTGGTTTTGGCTCCTATCATTATCTTGTGAAGCTTCCAAATATTACACTACTCATTGTAAAACTGGGGTTGAACTACCTGAAGGGAGGCTGTAGCCAGGTGGGGTTGGTCTCTTCTCCCAGGCAACCAGCAATAGAACAAGGGGACACAGTCTCAAGTTGTTCCGGGGGGAGTATAGGCTGGATGTTAGGAGGAAGTTCTTCACAGAGTGATTTGCCATTGGAATGGGCTGCCCAGGGAGGTGGTGGAGTTGTAGTCACTGGAGGTGTTGAAGCAAATCCTGGATGAGGCACTTACTGCCATGGTCTGGTTGACTGGATAGGGCTGGGTGCTAGGTTGGCCTGGATGATCTTGGAGGTCTCTTCCAACCTGGTTGATTCTATGATTCTATGACTTTTGGAGGTCCCTTCCAACCCAGACCATTCTGTGTGTGATTCTGTGTAAAACACAATGTGTCTGCAGGCTACAGAGAGGAGCATTTTCTTTTTTTTTTTTTAGAACTACTAAATAAATTGTACCTGAATGAGTTGTGATGACATCAAACTGTAATACTTCTGGAGAGTAGCATGTCCAACCATCACATGCCACTGAAACCCACTCCATAAGCTGAACAATATGCTGCTTGTAGAGATAAAGAAAACTATCCAATTGCTGCACTTCAGCTAATGAAGACATTGCTTCCTCCACCTGTTAAAGAAGAGAAAGGATGATTTATATTTGAAGGGCCACAAGGATGCTTGGAGGGCTGGAGCACCTCTCCTGTGAGGACAGACTGAAAGAGTTGGGACTGTTCAGGCTGGAGAAGAGGAGGCTTCCAGGTGACCTTCTTGTGGCCTTCCAATATCTGAAGGAGGCTACAAAGAAGCTGGGGAAGGACTTTTCAGGCTCTCGGAAAGTGAGAGGACTGGGGGGAATGGAGCAAAGCTGGAGGTGGGGAGATTCAGCCTGGCTGTGAGGACGAATTTGTTGAGCATGAGAGTGGTGAGAGGCTGGAATGGGTTGCCCAGGGAGGTGGTTGAGGCCCCATGGCTGGAGGTGTTTAAGGCCAGGCTGGATGAGGCTGTGGGCAGCCTGCTCTAGGGTAGGGTGTCCCTGGCCATGGCAGGGGAGTTGGAACTGGCTGATCCTTGTGGTCCCTTCCAACCCTGACTGATTCTATGATTCTATATTAATTGAAACAATGTTTTATAAAAGGAAGAAAAACCCAAAACCAAACAAAAACCTTTCAAAACTCACAACTGTAAGAGAAGGGACACCAGATTTCCATAGTTTCTACCTGGACAATTAAGGCTGTTATTTATCATCTGCCTATACCACATCCACTAACTTAAAGAGAAACGTCTGTCCTGATCTTAAAATGAAATTGTAAGCAACACAGCAATGAGCAATGTAACAGCAAAATGAAAGATCCTCTAATCCATGGGAAAATCTATGGGACCTTTCTCCTCAATCTCAGAATGCTTTAAAACATTAACATAAAGGCAATTTCTCACAATGCCAGTTGGCAGGCTATGGCAGCTTCCAAAAGCTATTACTGCTGCAGCTCAGAGGAGACATGGTGTTTCCCCTCTCCCTCTTCATTTTTTCTCTCCCTTCCAATTTCAATTATCAAGGTATTCTCTCTTTACAATAGCTGGGCAGGTTCATTTAGAAATTTTCAACTTCTCTTGCTTAGAAGTACTAAAATTCACTGTTGTATTTGAGATGCAGTCTTTGCATTGACATTTAGACTATTCCATGAGACAGGCAAATAAAATGTGTACAAATAAAACGTGTAACAAGAACTACTAAATGAATTCCAGACATGATCATGCTTGGCAACGAAGCACACAAATTCTCTTAATCACTTGTAGCAGATGTATTTCAGAGCAAAGGAAAATTTGCTTTTACAGTTCCTGAAGACTCCTACCAGAGGCATAAAACTTCTGCAAGGAAGAGATTAAAAGCATGCTGGAAGCAGTATCTATAGTCTTAGTGATTTCAGTGGACAGTGAATCAAAAATGGGGAGCAAGACACCGTTAGAAACCCCACTGAGAAATAACATGTGTTGACAGCATGGCCAGTTCTTGGCTGGAAAGATGTAGTGCAGTCCTAGGAGTGACATCATTTGACTCTAAGTGGTTCAGTAGAACTACAAATTGTAGTCATATTTTTAAGCTGAACTCAAGCGCACAACTGAGCTGAAACACGTCTAGGACCTTTAGAATTTTATAGACTAATCACTTGCCAGACAAAGATGTTATTATGGAAGTACCAGATGTGGAGAAAATAAATGAGATTTCTAGGAAAAGGGGGAAAAAAAAAGAAAGAAATAAATCAGGATTTGCTAAGGACAAAGGTTACTCTTAGAGCAGGTTTGCTTGCCTCAAGCAGAAGAGATTTCTCTTTTCTTGAAGCATTCTGCCAGCCAGACAAAACAACTCAGAATAACTTCATAACTTAAATATTAATTTATCTGTAACTTAATTGAACAGTTTACATGACAGAAAGTTAAAGACAGAAACTGCCCTCTAATATTAATCCCACCACAATCTGCAGGATTTTTTTTTCCACTGAAGAAAGGAAATACAAAATAATACATCATTCACAGATGATCTCTTTAAGTAGTTTCAAGAGTCCAATTAAAAAACAAATAACAAATATGCCAACAGACT
Source organism: Tricholaema leucomelas (assembly GCA_013400475.1). Lineage (NCBI taxonomy): Eukaryota > Metazoa > Chordata > Aves > Piciformes > Lybiidae > Tricholaema lacrymosa > Tricholaema leucomelas. The sequence goes on along the minus strand of WAAF01014318.1, from coordinate 47,107 downwards.
GATGCATATCTTCTCATCAGGAAGTGTCTCACAGTTAAAAAACAATGTCAGAAAATAGCAAGGGTGATTTTCTTCCCTATATTTGAAAATTAACAAGTTGAATGACACATTATTTTCATGCTAATAATCAACCTGTGTCAAAAGAAGAGCTAAGATATCACAAGCCACTGGTAATGAAACAAAATCTTATCTTTAGGTCACCAGTTAAAACACTAACAAGCTCAATACATAGACTTCATAGAATCATAGAATCGACCTGGTTGGAAGAGACCTCCAAGATCATCCAGTCCAGCCTAGCACCCAGCCCTATCCAATCAACTAGACCAAGTCACCAAGTGCCTCATCCAGGCTTTGCCTGAACACCTCCAGGGACAGTGACTCCACCACCTCCCTGGGCAGCCCATTCCAATGCCAATCACTCTCTCTGACAACAACTTTCTCCTAACATCCAGCCTAGACCTCCCCTGGCACAGCTTGAGACTGTGTCCCCTTGTTCTGTTTCTGGTTGCCTGGCAGAAGAGACCAATCCCTACCTGGCTAGAATCAGATGGTTCAGGTAGTTGTAGACACCAGTGAAGTCAGCCCTGAGCCTCCTCTTCTCTAAGCTCTAACAACTGATACAACCTCAGTCTATTTGGAGCTGTAAACTGCCCTCCTCATTGTGATACTAAAGTGCTCAGCTGGTGGTCTGGATCTTTTTTTTCTTAGCCCTAAGCAACCCGAATCACTGATGAACACAAAGCAAAGGGGGCAAACATCCAACAAGGGTGTGAGTGTCCACAATCAGGTCTTGGCAGTTGTGCTCTTTACTATCTTTGTGATCTTCTGTCCCCTTAGAGTAAAGCCTGAGCTGAAGTTCCACTATGCAAATTTTGGAATAATTTCTGTTTATCCTCAGAATCTTCTGATCCTGAACACAGATTTCTTTTCAAACAACACATTTTAACTTGTGAAGTGAGGTGTAATACATTTGCTCTGTACTGTCTTAAGCTATTTTAACAGGGACTTCTGCCTTCTGCAAGCTGTACAGCTGACTTTGAAGTCTGAGAATAGTCAGTGGGAAAAAAAAAAAGGAAGAAATTCAAGCCATATTTGTATTTGTGACAAATGTGAAATATTGCAATTATGTACTCTCATTGCCAGATTTTCTATCTGTCTAGCTGAAAGAAAAGCTAATGAGAAAAAGGATTCTCATCCAAAGTACTGTCAACTTCACAAAGAATCTGTAGCTGCAGGAACATCTTAAACCTTTAATAATCTTGGGAGCATAACTTTTTTCAGTATGAAAATCAGGATTTTTTTGTCCATGAAACTTTCTTCTATGTAGGAGTATGAATATACAAGGTTTTAAAGGGACACTGCTGACTTTGTAGACCACTGCAGGACTAAATAGACAAGATACTGCAAAACATACCAGATCCATCTGTTCAAGGTTCACTTGGACAGATTGTTTGTTTAAAATAAAAACCACCACAAAACCAAAACAAACTTCCCCTAAAATCCCACCCTCATGCTGGCTCCCCAAGAGACAGATCTTTGAGCTGTACCTCTTTGACCTGCAAATTCTTTTCAATACTTGTTTCAAGCTTTGTTCTATTTCACTTCTTTCAGAAAGGTTTTCTAAGCCTATGCCTTCTTGCAGGCAGCCTGTCGGCTGTGGGGCCATAAATACTGATGCTATGCAGGCCTTTGGAATACCATGCCTGGGAGCAAGACAAAAAGGAAGCAAAACAGCATTTAAGGTGCACATTTGAAAAGAGACAACTTGGACAGGTCACAATTGTACTATATGAGGATGGCTTCCTGATTTATTTGAGACTTTAGCTTGGGGAAGAACAAGAAATAACAGAGTGAGATAATGTTTATCAAAAAAGGCTCATCTATTATCAGAGCATCTACATGTGTCTTTGATTTTAAAGCATTCCTGCAACATTTACACTTTTGGTTCTGGTGAGGAGGTAAAAAGGTCAACTACTGTAAAATCAGTCTGATCTTTGTCTAAAGATTAAATAAATGATTATGAAACTATGATTCTATCACTTTTTTTTTTAAGGCTAGTAGTGCTCTCAATCTATAGGTGAATTGTTCTCTAGAGATTTTTCCTGGCTACTTGTGTCAGGTGTATAACCTAACATTAATAACAACTCAGTGACTTACAACTAAAAAGTAAACATCAAGAGTTCAACCAGCACCAACAGCATGCCCAGGCCTTTGCAGAATCCAGCAACAAGGATAAGCTCTTGAACGCTTCCTGTCTCCAAACTTTACCAAAACCATGTCCCAGTGATTATTATCCATGCAGATAAAGTGAGCCAATGGCAGACCTCAACAAACCATGAGCTTTCTGTGCTCCAGTAACATACTTCCAGCCATCTATTCTGAAACCTAATCTTCAATCACTCTAGTTTTAACTATAGCCTAGAGTCATATACTGGGTGTTATTTGCTAGAAAATAAAGCTGAATTCTAGAGCCAGAACCAGCACATACTCTAACTCAATGAGACTTCAACCAAAGTTACAAAGAAAGGAGTCTCTGTCACTGGAGGCATTCAAAACCTGCCTGGACATGTTCCTGGGTGATTTATTCTGGGTGATCCTGCTCTAGCAGGGTGGTTGGACCAGATGATCTTCAAAGGTTCTTTCCAACTCCTACCATTCTGTGGGATTTTAAATATTAACCAACCAGCAGAACAGTGCCATAAGGATCTTTGCAGAACAGTATTATGACTACATACAGAATCCAAGAATTTCATAGAATCACAGAATCAAGCAGGTTGGAAGAGACCTCCAAGATCATCCAGGCCAATCTGTCACCCAGCCCTGTCCAATCAACCAGACCATGGCACTAAGTGCCTCAGCCAGGCTTTTCTTGAACACCTCCAGGGATGGCGACTCCACCACCTCCCCGGGCAGCCCATTCCAATGCCAATCACTCTCTCTGCCAACAACTTCCTCCTGACATCCAGCCTAGACCTGCCTTGGCACAACTTGACACTCTGTCCCCTTGTTCTGCTGCTGCTTGCCTGGCAGAAGAGACCAACCCCACCTGGCTACAGCCTCCCTTCAGGGAGTTGTAGACAGCAATGAGGTCACCCCTGAGCCTCCTCTTCTGCAGGCTGCACACCCCCAGCTCCCTCAGCCTCTCTTCACAGGGCTGTGCTTCAGGCCCCTCAGCAGCTTCATTGCCCTTCTCTGGACACATTCCAGCACCTCAACATCTCTCTTGAATTGACGAGCCCAGAACTGGACACAGGACTCAGGTGTGGCTTGACCAATGCTAAGTACAGTACAGAGGAAGAAGAACCTCCCTTGTCCTGCTGGCCACACTCTTCCTGAGCCAGGCCAGGATGTCATTAGTTCTCCTGGCCACCTGGGCACACTGCTGGCTCATCTTCAGTTACTATCTGCCAGTACCCCCAGGTCCCTTTCTTCCTGGCTGCTCTCCAGCCACTCTGTCCCCAGCTTGTATCTTTCACTCTACCAGAGTGAATCTGATGATGTTGAAGTTAAATGGCAATCTGAATGTTTGAATCATTGCTATACACATACACACACATATACACATACAGATTGAAAATAAGCAATTCCCCCCCCCCCAAAAAAAACCCAGATATTGTACAAGTTCTTAGCTTTCTTTTTCATGATTTTTTTTCCTTTTGGAGAAGTTGCCTTTATCTGGTTTAAACAAACTAAACTCAAAGTGATTTCAGCTATGGTAAAAGATGAGGAGACAGAGGGTACAGTCAGGGTCATGCAACACTAAATCATTTCAAACTCAACCAATCTTTGTGGGTGAGCTCTCAGTTAAGGATTTCTGTGGCTTAAATGTAACCTCAAGACAAAGAATTATGGCTCTGCTTAGACAAAATTTCTTAGCAATGGTACAAATCAGAAACAGAATGAAACATTAAAGCAACTTATAGCTTACCTTTTCTTTGAGATGTTGAGAACTTGGTGTTGCCATTATTGTCACCAAAACTTTCATTAGCTGAAAGCTGATTTCTTTGCAGTTTTCCTGGCACACTTCTAGCAATGCTTGCACACAATAAAGCAACTGCTCCATATAAAACACCTATTATTTTAGAATAGAATAGAATCAGCCAGGTTGGAAGAGACCTCCAAGATCATCCAGGCCAACCTAGCACCCATCCCTATCCAGTCAATCAGACCATTGCACTAAATGCCTCATCCAATCTTTTCTTGAACACATCCAGGGGTGGTGACTCCACCACCCCCCTGGGCAGCCCATTCCAATGCCAATCACTCACTCTGACAACAACTTCCTCCTAACATCCAGCCTAGACCTCCCCTGGCACAACTTAAGACTGTGTCCCCTTGTCCTGTTGCTGGTTGCCTGGCAGAAGAGACCAACCCCACCTGGCTACAGCCTCCCTTCAGGTAGTTGTAGACAGCAATGAGGTCAGCTCTGAGCCTCTTCTTCTGCAGGCTGCACACCCCCAGCTCCCTCAGCCTCTCCTCACAGGGCTGTGCTCCAGGCCCCTCACCAGCTTCGCTGCCCTTCTCTGGACACCTTCCAGCATCTCAACATCTCTCTGGACACAGTACTCAAAGTGTGGCCTGACCAGTGTTGAGTACAGGGGAAGAATAACCTCCCTCCTCCTACTGGCCACACTGTTCCTGATACAGGCCAGGATGCCATTGGCTTTCTTGGCCACCTGGGCACACTGCTGGCTCATCTTCAGCCTACTATCCACCAGTACCCCCAGGTCCCTTTCCTTCTGGCTGCTCTCAGCCACTCTGTCCCCAGCCTGTAGCGCTGCTTGGGGTTGTTGTGGCCAAAGTGCAGAACCCTGCACTTGGCCTTGTTAAATTTCATCCCACTGACCTCTGCCCACCCATCCAGCCTGTAACATAAGAAGAAATGTATTATGTTATAAGATAGAACATTACCTTTCAGGGACAGATATAGGAAATGGCAATAACGAAATCTATGCACTGTATAATTCCCTAAGTGGTAACATACCAATAATTTCATGCTGGTTCTTCTGATTACCTACATTCTGCTTTTTATAAACTACAACACAGCCTTCCTCCCACACTGTTTGCTCCATATTTACCTTGTCCTCTTAACAAAATAAACGACTCTGCTTTTAAACACAGGATTGCTTCCCCATGAATAAAACCATCACAGCATTTTGGAATGCTTACTGATGGTATTTTCTCACTCTGAAGTACGATTTGTTAATTAATAACGTGTTTGTTACAACTCTTTCAACTACTATTTCATGCCTGGCAGTTTTGAATGGAACTGGTTAAATACATAAACCAAGGAAACCTGAGCATCTGCTTTTATCTCAGCCAATTTACCTTATTTTGATGCAATATAATGCACTTTATCTTGATTCAGCTGATTCTAGTTGAAGTCAATATCATTGTCAGTTAGTTTGCAATAACTGCTATGATAAAGTGCATCAGATATTCCCTGAAGCTGTCAAACTACATTCAACAAACAGAAGGGGCCATTGTTACATATTTCCTTCAAAAAATAAATCAAGTCTAGGGACAGTTTAGCTATAAATGTTATTAATCTCACAGACATGGCCAATCCTTAGCTAAACAGCGTCTACGCAGCATTTGCTGTTAAAATAAAGATTGTTTGCCAAGACCAAAGGCTAGAACAACTCCACCAAAAGCTTCAGCTGCAGATGAATGTGTCCACAGTATCTAATGGCAATTGGAAGTGGAAAGCTTAAGACCTCCCAGCAATATTGCAGGTGTACCTCAGGGAATTGTTATTTGAACAATCAGGTTATAGCGCTTCCAGTTAAAGCAGCTCCTAGTGATTACAGGCTTCATGGAGATTAAATCCTGCATCACTGGTACATATTCCATTAGAGAAGAAAGCTAATGAGGAAAAAGCTTCAAATGTGTATCCTACATTGGCTAAAAAGAGAGTCCTTTCTACTGATGATGATGAAATACGTTTGACATATTGTGAGCACAGGGCACTTCAAAGCATGGGTTAAATTCTGTCTCTGGATCAGCCTAGGTAGTCCTCTATTAGTACAGTACAAACTGACCAGCTTCTTCTCTGCCTGTCACACCCTTTCACTTTCCTCCCACTATCTGAAGTCTTTTACAGCAGTACTTAAACTTGAACCCACATCTGCTGAGAAATGGACTGCTAGCAAGGTTTGGGAAATAGCAGATTTAAGCAGGAGACTGCACTATGGCCCAGGGAAGACAGGGAAGCTCCTGTTTTGCTTCAGACACACAGCCACAACTATATCTTGATACAGGGTGGGGTAGATGTGCAAGAGAAGAAATGGAATGGGAGCATTTAAGAACAAGTGAAGAAATTAGTTGAGGAACTACCAACTTTGTCTGTTGTGTGTTCTTCAATTAGCCTCACCTCTTCAGATCGTTGACAAACCTCAGCTTGTGACAATGTGTTGCCAAGATCAGTCAAGTGAGGCTGTAAGATTTCTTTTGGGCTACCTCGAATCACTGCAGTCAGAACCATGATACAAGATGGCTTGGATGTCTTCTCAAGGGCTGATGTGATTAATTTCAATGAGACTTTAGGGCTGACAAATGTACCAATCAATTCTGCTGCTTTCACACACTGAAAAAAGAACAGGAATAATTTCAGGACTGTCCTGAAAACACAAAGATCTATCAGCACATGATGGGCTTTTTCTCTTTGTGATTCCAGCTTCCATTTAAAATGCTTCAGCAGTTGCTTTGTAGGCCTTTTTCATTCACACAGTAATTATTATATGCATGAAGAAGCCTTCTTGATGTGTTCAGTATGCATATAACAAAGCATGCAGCATTTCTCAGCATCAGATAAACTTCCATGAGAAAGACATGCACAGTATAATAAAGGCTCTGGTTAGAGTAACCAGATGTTGCAGATTTAGTGGAGAGGTTGGAATAGCTAGGAGGGCACAACTGGAGAAATAGAAGGAAATTCAGGAAAAATTGTCTCTCCCAGACAATTATTACTAAGAAAGATTAAAGACAAGAAGAAATTGCAAGGGGGAAAAAAGGGATCATTTCATGAATAGATTTCACAGTCCATATAGCTTAACTCATAGCAGGATCCTAAAGAAAGACCTGATTTAGGAAAGAAGCTTTTCTAACATTGATTGGACTACTTGCACCCACAAATACAAGAATCTATTTATTTTAACACAGTAAGTATATTGTTCACGTGTTTTTAACTTCCATAAATCATAGAATCATAGAATGGTTTAGGTTGGAAGGGACCTCAAGGATCATCCAGCTTCAACCCCCTGCCATAGGCAGGGACACCTCCCACTAGAGCAGGCCACCCAAGGCCTCATCCAGCCTGGCTTTAAACGCCTCCAGGGAGGAAGCATCCACAACCTCCCTGGGCAACCTGTGCCAGTGTCTTACCACCCTCACTGTAAAGAACTTCCTCCTAAAAAAGCATGATTCCCCAGTGATGGGCAACTTCTAGTGACTTCAAGTATGGCAAACCCTCCGAAGCAGACTCAGAACTATAAAGATATAGTCTTTATTCATAGAATCAAAGAATGGTTTAGGTTGGAAAGGACCAAATCATCCAGTTCCAACCCTCTGCCATAGGCAGGGACACCTCCCACTAGAAAGGAGTCAATGTACCACAGATGCTTTCACACATAAAACTTACATTTTGAACCACTTCTCTTTCTTCATCCAAGCATGCTTGGTACAAAGTTCTAAGCAGTAGCTCCATGTGTTGTGTTATGTGATCCTCTGCGTGTAGCAGCAATGTGTGCAGAAGCTGGGATGCTTTCACTCTCGTGCTTTCAAGCCAGTCTGTGATATCATGACTGAGACCTGGAAGAATTTTGGTGAGGTTTCTTGACACAAGTTCTCGACAACCTAGTCCTGGTCGAGTCACTAGAAGAAAATGAACAAACACACACCAAAAAGAAATATCAAAGGAAAAGCCAAAACATCCTAATCAGCAGAAAGGTTTAAAGGCTTCAGACTAAGAGCTGTAGGAGTCTGCTTCAGCATGGAACAAAATATTCCAAACACTGCTGAGGAACTTACCTGCATAAGCTGCCTTTCTTTAATATGTATTACTGTGATGGTTTGGGAGTTACCTGCCCCCCCCACTCTTATGAAACCATCCAGACTAGAATCAGCCATCTGGAAGTTAAGGAATGAAACTTTATATTCACAGCTTAGCACAATATACAAGAAGGTATTTACAATATATACAGCTATAGATAGAAACATACAAGTTAAAAGTAATACAGAAACACAACAGCCCTCCCAGAAACCAGAGTCCCCAGGAGAGGCTCCCAACCACCCTTCCACCTTCTTTCCATCCCTCTACTTTATCCCGGAGTCTGCCTTACATGCAAGGTGAGTTTGGAGGATCAGCAAGGGGGGTTAGAAGCAGAATGATTAGTTACACAGATCCAAGCAGAAGGGAAACACACACTCAGTGAGACAAAGACACACACTCACTCTCTTATTTATGTTGGTGTTCTAGGTTTTATACATCTCAGCGAGCCTATGAGTGAAGCAGACATCACCCTTGTTTTCTTTTCACAGTCTATAATCTAATTTTTCTCTAATCTAATTAAAATATTCCAATTAGCCTCAAACTAGTACAATTACTAGTGCAAAATTTAAACTCCACACAGCTCTCTCAAAATGTTTGTACATATTACTGAATGGCAATTTAGATTACGTGTTTTAAAACATTTACAGAAATGGAAAAGAGACCATAAAGTTTATGAGGCATTATCCACTTTGGAAAACACAGCTTGATAAATGCTTTTTAATTTTAATAGCATTCTAAATTAAAAAAAAATAAACTGAAATGCAAAGAGGCAAAACAGAAGAAAGACTTCTGCACTGAATGTGCTCGTATAGACACAGTTTGAAAAGCTGTTCTCTGAGAACCACCATTTCATAATTGCCACTCAGGATGTTCACATCATGTTTAAAGAAAGAAGTGTTATTCATTATGAGGTGTCAAAAGAACCAAATGTGAGAGTTCATTACTTATTTCTGGTACAGAGTTCTCAAAGACTAACTTGTCTCAGGGTATTTTCCCACTTTGGCCCTTGTACTTATAAATGCTAAAAAGAAAATGGACTAAAGTAAGTGATCTGAAGAACACAAAAGGCTGATAGAAATGCCTATAAAAAAAAAGAATTCAGGCATCAAGCTGTTTCTTTGGGTTTGGGTTGGGTTTTTTTTTGTCAATGAAGGATAACATTTTGGATTATGAAAGCTGACAACGAATAGCAAAAGGTCAAATAAAGAAATCAGCTTGAGACAGCAAATACAGGCTGGCATCCTATTTGACCCGAGGCAGAATTTTGCTTCAAGAATTTGGACAATTCTTTATCAGCAGTTCCTTCATTTCAGATGTTCAAATGCAGGCATTTATCCCTGTAGCTACTCCTGTCAAAGACTTCCCTGCTATAAACTGTCTGCACCTATATCCTAAGGCAATGACTGCTTTTGCTCAATGGAAAGCTGGTTGGATGACACCAGGTATGAGGGCTAGCTCTATTCTTCCTCTGACCTGCAATATCTGTCATTGTGAGATCAAAGCACAGTGGGGGCTCATATGTCAGCTCCATTAGCTTGAAAGTTTGACAAAGACAGCTAAGTAAAACCCACTGTAAAGTCATAATTGTACAAAGATATTCCAGTACATGAAATATGTCAGAAGAAATAGCAACAAAGTGCTAAAATACACCATTATAGTTAAAAAACCCTAACAAATGTTGGTGAAGGGGAAACAGAGGGGAAGGACACATAATGAGAACTCATCCACATCAGGTCTGTAGTAGAACAGCTTGAAAATAAGGTATACAACTACCTCTGATAAAGTTCCAAATCTGTAACATTAAGTAGCAAATAATTCTTTCCTTTCATTGTCCTTCTCTTTTGTCACATAAACTTTGGTTGTTAATAAGATATATCATTTGGAAGCAAAGATAAGCAGCAGGAAAATCTATCATAAAGTCATCATTAACTCAGGATTAGAGTCCAAAATTAGTTAAGTTCTTTAAAATATTCTTTAGTTGTGTGTGTACATATGTTATATTTAAGTCTTAACTGCATCATTCTACCAAGCCAGATGCATGAAAAGTCAATAAATGCAGGGCTGGAATGCTGCCCAAATTCCTGAAGTACATTTAATGTGCTAAGAAGATTATTTTTTACAGGTACATATAATTTAATTATAAAGTAATTGATAGATGTCTCTTTCTGACAGTGAAAAAAACAAACACTGGGGACTCACACACACAATTCCCAACACACACCTAGAGAAAACTGAACAAGGTAACCCTACTGGCAACATAAATGGTAACAATTATTTCAAGGACCAGCACATGAAGCCTTTTATGACCTTCACTGTATCACTGTCATCACAAAGTAAGTGACTGGAGCTTAGACACCCAACTTCATCAGTTTATGTATATTAAAAAATTCTCTAACTGCCAAAAAAGAGAAATATGCTTCTGCCATCACTAGTGGAAGTAAAAGCATTCTTTAGCATTTACAAAGCCCCGAGGCAATATATATGAAATAAGGAAGGGGGGAAAAAAAAGGAAAGGATAACAGATCAACTTGCCTGTCTTCAAAGCTAAACAGTTCTGTCAAACCAGTCACCATTATGAAGTGTTTCCCCTTTCATTCAGGCATTACTGAGTAAAACAACTTTGAAGGGAGGAAAAAAAACCCAGAAAAGTGTAATTTCAAAGAAGAAAGGACTCCGGAACCCACTGTCAGGGAAAGAATTTTGCTGCTGGGTATTCTGTGATATGATTGTCAGGTAGGCACAAGCCAAGCATGAACCTGTTCTTTCACACCAAAAGAGTTTTTGTTCTGTTAAATATGAGTATAGAAATCAATAAATGACCCATTTAAACCTTCTCGCTCATCAACATCCATAGGCAGATTTTTAAACATTAACTTTATGAACCTGACACAGGAAACAAGCTTCAAGCTACTACAAACATAACATTTTAAAGCTGTCTATAAATCATATGGTGTTAAGAAGTAATCTACCCATGCTGCAGTGAGTGTGTAAAATAGAGGAAATTATTGTTTCTGTTCCCACATTCTTCATGTACATTGGCAGATTTTAGTTACCATTCCAGTGTCTCACAAAGAAGTCTAAAATCATTTCACTTCAATTTTTCCTTCCATGCCAATTCAAGCAACCATTCATGCTGTGCTTGTTCTCATTATTCAAGGACTCACATGGTCCTTCACCCTGCCTTCCCTCTGGACACCTCTCTGCCCATTCTCCACCTGGGTGCTGGCTAACATACAATTTCCTGCTGCTCTGCATTATTGCTTTAGCTCTTTTTCACCACAGGTATTTTCACTTAGTCTTTCTGAAAATGCATTTTGGGATTAGTGTAATAATTTCATGTAGTTACTAAACAGTTTTTAAATTTAACATATTTGATTTTTTACATATATATATTTAAATGTGAGACATCTATGTGTATCTACATCAGCCCTACACAGAATGACAGAATGACAGAATCACCCAGGTTGGAAGAGACCTCCAAGATCATCCAGTCCAACCCAGCACCCAGTCCTATCCAATCAACCAGACCATGGCACTTACTGCCTCATCCAAGCTTTGCTTGGACACCTCCAGGGATGGTGACTCCACCACCTCCCTGGGCAGCCCATTCCAATGCCAATCACTCTCTCTGACAACAACTTCCTCCTAACATCCAGCCTAGACCTCCCCTGGCTCAACTTGACACTCTGTCCCCTTGTTCTGTTGCTGGGTATCTGGGAGATGAGACCAATTCCACCTGGCTACAGCCTCCCTTCAGGTAGTTGTAGACAGCAATGAGGTCTGCCCTGAGCCTCCTCTTCTGCAGGCTGCACACCCCCAGCTCCCTCAGCCTCTCCTCATAGGGCTTGTGTTATGCTAATATGTTAGCTAATCCTACATTTGGTAATGAATATTATACATCCTGCTCTGCTATCATTACTGTAATGTAGCTTTTGTGATCATTCAGGAAGTCAAACTTACTTTCAGTACAACACTTACCTCCTTGAGGATAATGTAAAGGTGAAACACTAAAATCCATTTTATCTTTCAGATCTTCTTCATTCTCTTTCTCCCACTGCAAGCCTATCTTTTCCCAGTAAGTCCAAGCCAGTTTCCTAGACATAAAATAAGAATTTTATATCATCATGCCCCCAAAAGAAAAAAAGTTGGCAATTTCAAACAAAGACTTCTGGAATCTTTGGCTTCTAAAATTCAAATGTAAGGATGGGAAGCATTCCTGCCATTTAACCTAGGCACATTACCATGAGAGTTGATGCTTCTTTTGCACTCAGTGGACAGAGGTCACTTCTTCCAAAGGATCGTAACCATAAAATCAACCTGATTGGAAGAGACCTCCAAGATCATCCATCCTAACCTAGCACTCAGCCCTATACAATCAACTAGACCATGGCACTAAGTGCCCCAGAGAGGCTTTGCTCGAACACCTCCAGGGACGGTGACTGCACCACCTCCCTGGGCAGCCCATTCCAATGCAAATCACTCTCTCTGACAACAACTTCCTCCTAACATCCAGCCTAGACCTCCCCTGGCACAGCTTGAGACTGTGTCCCCTTGTTCTGTTGCTGGGTATCTGGGAGAAGAGACGAACTCCCACCTGGCCACAGCCTCCCTTCAGGTAGTTGTAGACAGCAATGAGGTCACTCCTGAGCCTCCTCTTCTCCAGACTAAACAACCCCAGCTTCCTCAGCCTCTCCCCATGCAATTTGTGTCCCAGGCCTCTCATCAGCTTTGCCACCCTTCTCTAGATAATTCTATCTATGCCTACTTCTGTCTTCATCTCTCTCATGCTTACTTGAACATAGCATAAACGAACAATACCACAAAAGCTACTGAAAGCAGCACTGTCATTTTGGGCTTACAAAACAACAGCTGCAAAGGGGGGGAAGAAAACAAAGAAGAAAAACCATTCTGCTTACGTATTTTCAGGAATTTCATCACTAAAGCTGCCAAGTAACAAGGGGATGAGCTTGTGAAAATAGGAGTATCTATCTCGTAGGTGCAACAACCATTCTCCAATGACAGCTGTCACAGCGTGCCGAACCTACATGGATACAAAAAAGACTATTTAAGATGTGTCAGGGAAATACAAGAAAGAAAAAGAAAAAATAACATTTGCTTTTGTAGATAAGGTTTGGTCAAGGGCATCAACAGTCTCAAAAGAAATTACAAGAACCCAAGATTTCCTCCCTTTCACCAAGCATCCTAAAGAATATGCAAGACGTGGTGATGCTCCCTCTTGTGTTCTTACTGTGGCTTAGTTACTCTTAACTGCACCACAAAAGCATGTTTTTGAAAGGAAACACATGAGATAGACCTAACTCATGGTTAATATCTGAGAAGGCAAGAAATGTACATTTCTCTCACATCTGAAACTTTTCAGGCACATCTCCAGAAGAAGTAAGGAAAGAAAAAAAGGCAAGGAAGGCAAGGAAATCAAGGAAGGCAAGGGAAAAAAGGCAAGAAAAAGAAAGGCAGGAAAGGAAGGAAGAAAGGAAGGAAGGAAGGAAGGAAGAAAGAAAGAAAGAAAGAAAAAGAAAGAAAGGAAGAAAAGAAAGAAAGAAAGGAAGCCACACCTTGGGAATCTCATCAAATAACCTCTGGGCCAGATGGGACAGAACATCATCCACAGACTTTCCATTTCCAAACTGTATCACTGCTCCAGTAGCTTGAATTACGTCAACACGAACTCTGTAGTGCTGGTGTGAAATTGTTTGCATCAGGGGTTTTATCAGTGATTCTGACTGCATATGGAAGTGCTCTGTTAGGGCAGAAAGACAAATGTCAAACATGCCTTTCTCTGTGTGGGTGACAGATCTTGAGCAACATAATGTCTGCAACACTATCAACAGCAGCCTGGTTAACCTCACTGCATTTAAGTCACATGCAGCTGTGACATTAGCTCACATGTACTCCCCTAACTTTCTCTCTACATGCAATAGCTCAGCATACATCTCTGTCATGGTTCTTCCCCAATGGATCCTGAAGATCTGACATGCAAAGTGATCCACTGAGGGTGTGTGCAGCTTCTCAACTCTTTATCTCTTCTGGTTGCATCCTTGTAGTCTGCTATCAGTCTCTACCTCAACCCCTGTCCCCTCAAGGAGAGCAGGCTTACATCAGTCCGCCCATCCCGGGCCCCACCTGGCATGGCCTGGGTGCAGGCCACGGCGCACCGGCAACTTTCGCGCCTGACCTCGGCATAGTGGTCGAGGAGGGTGACCTGGAGGATGCGGATAACCTCGTTGAGGTAGGGGACCATGGCGACCCCACAGCGCTGCAGCAGGAGGCTCAGGAGCTGGACGAGGCCGAGGCGCAGCTCCTCGCTGGGCTCAAAGCCCTGCGGTGGGCAGAGGCGCTGGACCAGGGCTGGCAGAAGGACGGGCAGAGCCTCGCTGGGCCGCTCTCCGTGGCTAAGCCCATGGCAGAGGAGCTGGAGAGCGAGCTCCCGGCACCGCTCCGCCGTGTCCCCCACCAGGCAGCGTGCCAGTGGCCGCACCAACTGCGTCCCGAAAACCTCCTGCACCACGGCGCTCGAGAGCGGCTTCTCCTGCACCTCGGCCCGGATGGCCTCCAGCGCTCGCAGCCGTGCCGTCCGGCTGCAATCGGACTCCTGCAGGCAGCTCAGGGGCCGAGTCAAGGCCTGCGTCAGCTCGGCCGCACCGGCCGCCGCCATGCTCCACTGTCGCCACGGAAGTGCGGCAGCGTTGCTAAGGACGCGCGTGGCGTTTACGACAGCAGGCGAGTGCTTTCCGGCGGCAGCGCAGCGCTTTACGTGAGCTGGTGGTGGCCTGTGTGTGGCTGGGGGTGAGAGGGCGGGAGGTGATAGCTTCGGTTTCGCTGTGTGTCCTCAGCGCTGAAGGGATGTCCCGGGCCTCACAGCGAGTCCCGAGGAGGCAGGGTGGGAGTTTCAGCAAGTACAACAGCGACCAGCAGGAGAGGGACCGGTTATTTGTGTCAGGCCGTAGGTGGCAGCGAGGTTGAGGGGACAGGCGAAGCACCGCAGCAGGAGCTTCCGAAGCGGACCACTTGAGCAGAGCTCATCTGCTGGGAACTTTGTAACGTTGTTTGCATCACATTTCCCTTGTGCTTTTGGGTTTTTTTTTTCACTCTGGAGGGATCATTCCAGCAATGGCAGTGGCAGGTTTCAGTAGCAGCGTTGTATGCTTTGAATTGTTCGTTCATGTTACTTAATGTGTATATACATTCTGTTCATGTTGTACTTACATGGGCCTTACACAGTAAAACATTCTGTGTGCTGTTCTGCTGGCTGCAGTCAACACATCAAACTAAAAGGGTCATCAGCATCGTTTTTTTGGCCACAACAACCCCATGCAGAGATACAGGCTGGGGTCGGAGTGGCTGGAGAGCAGCCAGACAGAGAGGGATCTGGGGGTGCTGATCAATACCCACCTGAACATGAGCCAGCAGTGTGCCCAGGTGGCCAAGAGAGCCAGTGGCATCCTGGCCTGCATCAGGAATGGTGGCCAGCAGGAGCAGGGAGGTCATNGCCAGCACCAGAACAAGAGGACACAGCCTCAAGCTGCACCAGGGGAAATTTAGGCTTGAGGTGAGGAGAAAGTTCTTCACTGAGAGAGTCATTGGCTACTGGAATGGGCTGCCCAGGGAGGTGGTGGAGTCACCGTCCCTGGAGCTGTTCAAGGCAGGATTGGACGTGGCACTTGGTGCCATGGTCTAGCCTTGAGCTCTCTGGTAACGGCTTGGACTTGATGATCTATGAGGTCTCTTCCAACCTTGGTGATACTGTGAGACTGTGATAATTTAAAGGGCAATAAAGTACAGAGCTAATTCAAATTATCCTTTTAAGATAACCCCGCATTTACCAGTAAGGAGTTTTATTCTTATGCTGCTCCTAGCTTGACTGTGAACCTTCAGGGTCCTTACTCATCCTTCCTTCTGTAGGAACTCTGTGTGTAAATTCCCTGGGAATAGATGAACTATTAACAGGCGTTGGAGTATTCCTGACAGTGCCTGCTGGCGCCTGGCCCAGCAACAGAGCTGGGCTGTGGCCAAGTCCCAGATGTGACCACTCATGGGCCTTGCACAGAGCTGCTTCTGGATGCAGTGGCTTTGAGTACTTCAGTGACTAGAGCTAGAGTGATGCCCTTCCCAGCCCTGCCAGAGATGTGGGGTACAACTGGCATGGTGGCTCATGTACCAAAGAGGGTGCTGGGATTGGCCATGCTCTTGCCATGACTCAGCAACCCATCCTTTGTGGCCAGCCTGCCGTTCGTGGCCAGGCCATCATTCTTCGTGGTCAGGCCACATTTCATGGCCACATTATCCTTTGTGCCCAAGCTACAGTCACAGAATCATCAAATGGTTTAGGTTAGAAGGGACCTCAAAGCTCATCCAGTTCCAACCCCTCACTATCAGCAGGGACAGCTCCCAATAGAACAGGTTGCTCAGAGCCTCATCCAACCTGGCCTTGAACACCTCCACGGTCCTTCAAAGCCAGCCTGTCCTTCATGCCTGTGCCTATTCCCATCCCTCACAGGCCACCTTTCATGGCCAGCCCATCCTTTGTGACCAGGCTATTGCATGGCATGGCCATGCCCATCCTTCATGGTCAGACTATTGCCCTTCGTAGCCAGCCCATCCTTTGTGACCAGGCCTGTTCTTCAAGGCCAGCCTGTCCTTTGTGGGTGGCCGGTCCGCAGCGTGACGGCTTGGAGCAATCTGGCCGTGCTCAGCCGTGCCGTGCGGTGCGGGTCGGGTCCGTGCTGCCTCTCGCACGGAGGCGGCGGTAAGGCCGCGCCCGCCGGTGAGTGACGGCGGCGAGACTTCCTGCGGGCGAGCGGCGGCGGCGGCGGGGCCGGAGCCTTTGTGCGGGAGCGGCGGGGTGCGGGGAGGAGGGTCCCCGCGGCGCCCCGCGGCCCTGGGCAGGCGGCAGCGAGGGGAGGAAGCTGCGGCGGCGGCTGCAGTGCGTATCCGACAGGGGAACCACTTCCTCTGCCTCCACCGCCGGGGACGGAGAGAGGTGCCACCGCCGTTCATCCGCCTCCAGCCACCCAGGTATTTACCGGCCCTCCGCGGCAACCCCGCGCTCCCTCCTGCGCTGCCCAGCAGCGCTGGCCGAGCCAAACCGAGAGCGGGGGGGACAGGAAAAGGCCTATCCGCCAGCCGGGGCCCGGGGGATGCGCTGCCTCGCTCGCCGGGGCCGCCCGGCCAGAGCCGGGGGCCGCCTCCTCGGTACTCTCCAGCTTCCCAAGCTTGTCCCGGGACCCGCTCCCCGCCGCCCCTCTCGGCCTCTGCCACCCCCGGGGTTCCAGCGTCTCTCGGGGAGGGCAAGTCGGTGCGAAAGCTGCCCTGGCGGTTTTCGGTGGTGCCGGAGGGGGCAGATGCTCGCTGGGGGAAATAAAGCGGCGTTTGGGGCTGTTTTCCCCGCAGTTGCCAAACTTCCCTTTGAGAGGCTCTGCTCCCTCCTCTCAATCTGCCCCGGGCCCGGGAAGGGTGGATGGCTGTGAAGAGGGAAGACGTTACAATTCAGCAAATATCCTGTTGCGGGAAGCTGGGTTTGTGATGATGGGCAGGGAGTCCCCGAGGGAATAGAAAACCCAGGCTTTGCGCTGTCATTTCATAGCTGCCGTCGAAACTCATTACCTTGCATGATTAATTGCACCGTTACTCCCAAAGGTTGACTACTGTCCTGGAGTTAAAAAGCTGGTTGTGTATTTACTGCTATGTTGATCCTACAAAGATGACACAGTTCAGCGTTTCCATGCACAACCCTAGAACATTAAAACGTTTGGAATTTCCAGCTGTGGAACAGGCAACAGCCAATATTAAAGTATCTTAGCTCCTTGCTCCTTCAGATGTCTCTGACAATTGATTTGGGGCGCCGTCTCTCATGTCTGTCTTGCACCATTTTCTTACCTAGGTTTGTTTTCTGTTTACAAGCCTGAAGATGGCTGCTGCTTCTTCCTGCAATGTGGAAGAAGAGGAGAGCCTGAAGGGATGTGAACTCTACGTTCAGAAGCACAACATCCAACAGATACTAAAAGAATGCATCGTGAACCTTTGCATCGCAAAGCCAGAGCGACCTATGAAGTTCCTCAGGGAGCACTTTGAGAAATTAGAAAAGGTCAGTGATTTTCAGGTGGCTTGCAATTTCTTCTTTGTGAAATGAAAGGAAAAAAAACAAAAAAGGATTGTTTTGGAAGTTTTGTGTATTTTGAGACATTTGCCTTTCAGCATAGTAAATTGTCAGGTGGTTGTTAAAATCCAGGCTGTTAGAAGCAAAAACACAGTCCTTTATTTGCTGCGATGAAGGGTGATGAAGATGGTGAGGGGTCTGGAGCACAACCCTGTGAGGAGAGGCTGAGGGAGCTGGGGGTGTGCAGCCTGCAGAAGAGGAGGCTCAGGGCAGACCTCATTGCTGCCTACAACTACCTGAAGGGAGGCTGTAACCAGCTGGGGTTCGTCTCTTCTGCCAGGCAAGCAGCAAGAGAAGAAGGGGACACAGTCTCAAGTTGTGGCAGGGGAGGTCTAGGCTGGATGCTAGGAGGAAGTTGTTGTCAGAGAGAGTGATTGGCGTTGGAATGAGCTGCCCAGGGAGGTGGTGGAGTCACCATCCCTAGAGGTGTTCAAGGGAGGCCTGGATGATCTTAGTGCCATGGTCTGGTTGATTGGGTAGGGCTGGGTGCTAGGTTGGCCTGGATGATCTTGGAGATCTCTTCCAGACTGTTCGATTTTATTATTCTATGATTCTCAAGTTGTGCTGGGGGAGGTCTAGGCTGGATGTTAGGAGGAAGTTCTTGCCAGAGAGAGTGATTGGCATTGGAATGGGCTGCCCAGGGAGGTGGTGGAGTCACCATCCCTAGAGGTGTTCAAGGGAGGCCTGGATGATCTTAGTGCCATGGTCTGGTTGATTGGGTAGGGCTGGGTGCTAGGTTGGCCTGGATGATCTTGGAGATCTCTTCCAGCCTGGCTGAGTCTATGATTCTGTGATTTAGCTCATTTAATTTTGGTGCTGTGGAGAGGAGTGAAAATTGTTGAGTTTAAGCACAATTTTCTAGACAAAGTCATGCATTTTTCCACCTAACCATGGTATTTTGTGGGTTATTTTCCAAACTCATTAAAACAGTCAACACGTTCCACTGAAGAGAATAACAGTTTATCTGTCAATAAGTCATGTAGGCAGTTTAGAGATGAAGTGTGGAGTATTTTTAAAGTGGTTAAAAAAAGCAGCTTACAGAAAACATTTCGAGCTGTATCCACATGAATGTACTGGAGCTGTCTTAGAGATGAATACTCAACACCCCCCCCCCACCCTCCCCATTTAATTCTTAAATGTATCTCATAAAATCAACTCAGAAAGCTAAGATTTATTATCACATGCAAGATCAAACCAAGTTGTAGAATCACAGAGTCACATTGGAGGGGACCTCAGAGATCAGCTACTGCAACCTCCCCACCACAGATGGGGATGCCTGTCACCTAGACTCAGCCAGCCTGGGTTGAACACCCCAGGGAGACGGCATCCATAACCTCCCTGACCAACCTACTCCAGAGTCCCACCACCCTTACACTGGAAAACTTCTTCCTACGATCCAGTCTAACCCTACCTTCTGTCCTCCAGAGGGACCTGGACAGGCTGGAGAGGTGGGTCCAGGTCAATATCATGACATTCACCAAGGCCAAGTGTAAGGTCCTGCACCTGGGTCGGTGCAATCCCAAGCACAACTCCAGGCTGGGTGGGGAATGGCTGAGAGCAGCCCTGAGGAAAAGGCCCTGAGGGTCTGGGCTGATGAAAAGCTCAACATGAGCCTGCAGTGTGAGTGCAGCCCAGACAGCAACCCTGTGCTGGGCTGCAGCAAGAGCAGTGTGGGCAGCAGGGCAAGGGAGGGGATTCTGCCCCTTGGCTCTGCTCTCCTCAGACCCCACCTGCAGTCCTGTGTGCAGCTCTGGAGCCCCCAACACAAGAAGGACATGGAACTGCTGGAGCGAGTCCAGAGGAGGCCACGAAGGTGCTCAGAGGACTGCAGCAGCTCTGCTATGAGGACAGGCTGAGAGAGTTGGGGCTCTGCAGCCTGGAGAAGAGAAGGCCTTGGAGTGGCCTTCAAGTATCTGAAGGGAGCCTACAGGAGGGTTTGGGAGGGACTATTGACAAGGTCTGGTAATTACAGGACAAGGAGTAATGGGTTTAAACTGTCAGAGGGGAGAATCAAACTGGATGTTAGGAGGAAGTTCTTTCCAGTGAAGGTGGTGAGACACTGGCACAGGTTGCCCAGGGAGGTTGTGGATGCTTCCTCCCTGGATGTATTCAAGGCCAGGTTGGACGAGGCCCTGAGTGACCTATTCTAGTGGGAGGTGTCCCTGCCTATGGCAGGGGGTTGGAGGTTGGAATTGGATGATCTTTGAGGTCACTTCCAACCTAAACCATTCTATGATTCTACCCTCTCTCATAAATGCTTTTCACCTTGACTTCTGATTACAGCAGTGTTAGGTGCGTGGCCTTCAGCCTCCATGTGTACTGCTAAATGAAAAGGTCCAGGGACTGACCCTTGACCCCCTGACACTAAGTGGCCCCACTTAAAATTCCCAGGTCTGGCACATCTAGGAGCGGGTTTGTTTTGGCAGGAGTCAGTATGAGCAGGTGAGAACAGAGCCAGAGAATGAGCTAATGGTTGAGGGATGTGGACTGTCTTGGGCTAGCATTCAGGTCCCTGGCTGGCCTGGTTTTGATTTCTTGTTGTAGACATGGTCTGGGAGGGCTGCAAAGTGAAAACATGAAGTACTTCTGAATCAAGTGCTCGAGATTGTGATTTGATGTTTGACTCTGCAGGAGAGNTCTTGGATGTCTCTTCCAGCCTGGTTGATTCTATGATTCTATGATTCTGTGATTCTATGACTGGTTTGCCTTAAGATGTCTGTAATTGCTGTGAGTCAGCCTAGATTTCTATCTTGTGAAGTTCACAAGGCATTTTTCCTGTGATGTGACCTACAAAGTGACATCTACTCTGATCACTGTAACTGTTACTTTGTGAAAAGTCTGTAACATTCCACTGAGCACAGAAAAGAGCTGAAAATAATTCAGGTACCTGAGATTGAAACAGAACAACTCACAACAAACTGTGTACTGTTTTCTTTTGAATACTTCGTTTTACCTATCCCTGTGACTGTTTAGAACTTCTTGTTGGTGCATAAGGCGAGGAAAACCTTTCCCTTAAGGGTATTAATTGGCTTTTTTTAGAGTGGGGGAATAGTTTTAGGTGAGAACTGTGGCATTATTTCAGCAGCTGTATTTAGATGCTGTTTACCTGAGGACTGAAAAAAGGCAGAGCAGAAAAAACCCAGGGAACCTATCTTTTATCTCAGTTTCTTACATAATGTAAAAATGTTAATTCCTTAGAAGTTACAGGCAGAGCCTTGTACCTTCAGCTATACTGAGGCTGCAAAGCTTTTATTAGTGTCAGGCTGTTTAGTGCCATGATTACATGATCAAAGGTGGAATTTTCTTGCCAGGCTAAGCTGGACTGTTTGCCAGGAGAAAAAAAATAATATAAAGAGCAGAATTGATGAAGAAAATGGCACAGAAGAAGAGGAAGAGCAGAACTGATGTAGAGAATGGCACAGAGGAAGAGGAAAAGCTGAACTGATGAAGAGAGTGGCACAGAAGAAGAGGAAGAGCAGAACTGAGGAAGAGAATGGAACAAAAGAAATAGAAGAGCAGAACTGAAGAAGAGAATGGCACAGAAAAAGCGGAAGAGAAAGAGCAGAACTGATGATGAGAATGGCACAGAAGAAGAGGAAGAGCAGAACTGAGGAAGAGAATGGAACAAAAGAAATAGAAGAGCAGAACTGAAGAAGAGAATGGCACAGAGGAAGAGCAGAACTGATGATGAAGAGAATGGCACAGAAGAAGAGGAAGAGTAGAACAGATGAAGAGAATGGCACAGAGGAAGAACAGAACTGATGAAGAGAATGGCATGGAAGAAGAAGAAGAAGAGCAGAACTGATGAAGAGAACGGCATGGAAGAAGAGAAAGAGCAGAACTGATGAAGAGAACGGCACGGAAGAAGAGAAAGAGCAGAACTGATGAAGAGAATGGCACAGAAGAAGAGGAAGAGTAGAACAGATGAAGAGAATGGCACAGAGGAAGAGGAAGAAGAGAAGTGATGAAGAGAATGGCGGGGAAGAAGAAGAAGAAGAGCAGAACTGATGAAGAGAACGGCACAGAAGAAGACGAAGAGCAGAACTGATGTGGAAAATGGCAAGGAATGAGAGGAAGAGCAGAACTGATGAAGAGAACAGCATGGAAGAAGAGGAAGAGAAGAACTGGTAAAGAAAATGGCACACACCACTTAATACTTCGAAGCCAGTTTGCATGCAGTGTATGTCAGGGCAGAAGCTTTGCGGGCTGAGCCAGGTGGTCTTTGCTGGTACCTTCTGAACCCGAGCTCTCTCCTGGTCCCTTCTGTTGTCCTTGCACATGCTGAACTTACTGTCTTGTGTTGCTGCGGATTGCCCCTGGTTTTATGAAGCCAAGGTGATGCTGCATGTCTTTAGGTCCTATCTGAAAAGGTAGTTTTAGATACACCTGAACTCTGTCGCCTGTAGTTAAATAGAGCAAAATGCGACTGTCTGCGTGGCTCCACCTGGTGGTATTAGACAGTACTGCACACACCCCTGCTCAGTGACACGAAGGCGTTTGCGTGACAGGTTTGCTCCATCTAGCACTGCGGAGGAACGGTTTGGTAAGCCACAAATTCATTCACTGGGAGTCAAATCCATTTTGTTTATTTATCATAAAGAGTTTCTGAACCAAAGCTATTTGAGCGTCAGCCTTTTCTTCCAGTGTTTACATTTTTGTCACAAGAAGAAATCTTTCAATCAATAATTTCTAACAGAACGTGACCAAAACATTGAAATTAATTCTTGTAAGCACAGTTAGAGCTCTGATAAGATGGGGGAGAGCTTATGGATTGGAAGGAAAATCCTACAGAGGAAAAGCTATCCAAAAAATGCCTTAACTAAGCAGATTGATAAAGACTAATACAAGTGTTTCTGTATCTTTCAAAGCTTTCAAAACAGTTGGGTGGTATTTGTTCTGTGTTCAGAAATGTTGCTAAAGCATGTGGGAACATACCTGAGCTACCTGAGATACTGATAGCAACGCAGTGGTGGGAGCACTGCTGCCCTTGCTGTGCAACTGTGCTTCTGAGTAGGCTTGGGCAGCCTCTGCTCCTGTCACTCCTCAGATATCAGTACCAGAGAGAGATGGATGAAAATCAGCTCTGGTCAGACCTCTGTGATTGCTGTAGTCAGCCACAGGCAGTATTATATGAGGGGACAATTTTCTTGGAACAGGTAAAGGAAGAACTGTGTGAATTTTTAAGACTCCTTAGGTGAGCTTTCCTAAACACAGGAGGTTTGGGGAAAGGTGGAGGATGAAGGGGCTAAGAGTGGAAAGAGAAAAAAAAGGCTTTACCTAAGAAAAGAAAATGCCTATAAATGAAGCCATGCCCTTGCAAATTTGTGCAAAACATGTTAGAGCATCACTGAGCTCTCTGTTTACTCTATGTGTCTACAACTCTGAGTAGCTTTCTTGGTCTCAGAATCAAAAGTTAACAAAAATGAGGGGGAGGAAGTCTGTCTGGATGTCATCTTTGTTTCACATCTCAACCTATCATGTTTTAAATTCATCAGGGCACTTCATCCATGTTAATCTTTAAGCATCTAAGTGGTTGTAAAGAAACAAGTTGGTAGTGGACTTTAAGCACATGAATGTAATACCGTGCCAAATTCTTGTGAAGTTAAAAATGGTGCTGGGCCAGGCACTGTCTGGTGGCAGATTTCACTTGATCACAACAGGCTGTGGGAATGCTCTTGAGTCTAATGGGCCTTTGCATGTAGGAACAAGCACATACCCTTGTTTGTTCCCAGTTGACTACAGCCTTTTATAAGCTCCCTAACAGATGTAGGAGTCCCCAGGCTTTATTTTACTGATTAATGTTTGAAAAAAGAGTTGACCCAAGCTAAATCCTGCCTGTCTTGTAGTCTGTGGCTGCAGCACTGGCTGAGTACCTACTGCCCTGCTTGTCTGAGCCCAGCAAATCCTTCACTAATCTTTTGAGAGGCCAGTCAGACTACAGAGCAACTCTACTCCAACAAGGTAAAACTCCATGCTCAGGAATGTGAGTACTTTGAGGCTGTATTCCTGCAATTCCTCCTCATTCTCTGTGTTTTGCAGTCATCATAGCATCAAAGCAAAGCTCTGACAGCTACTGACCCTTTCCATTACAAATGATTGCTCAGCCAAGGCAAGACAGGAGCTTTTTTGAGAGGCATTAAATTATCTTCAAGATTATTTCCTTTATTCACTTTCAGTTGTTGGAGGTGACTTGAGAAGCAGAGGTAGTTACTTTTTTTCCTCTGTTCCTACAGTAATTGTTTTAAACTGAAGGACAGGCTGAATAGGAAGGGTAGTAAGGAGAAAGACTGTAAAAATGATACAAATCAAACCAAATTTCCAGTATGAGGATGAATTTTGGCTTTCCTTTTGCTTTTTTTGATTAGTTTTCAAATAGATCCTTTTTGGTGTTATCTTAAATGCAGAAAAAAGAGAAGAGTCCTTATTTTAGAGCATTTTTTTAATGCTCAGGCTAGGGACAGAGTGGCTGAGAGCAGCCAGGTAGAAAGGGACATGGGGGTGACAGTAGATAGTAGCTGAAGATGAGGCAGCAGTGTGCCCAGGTGGGCAGCAGAGCCAATGACATCCTGGCCTGGTTCAGGAACAATGTCACCAGCAGGACAAGGGAGGTTATTCTGCCCCTCAGCACTGCTCAGGCCACACCTTGAGTGCTGTGCCCAGTTCTGGGCTCCTCAATTCAAGAGAGATGTTGAGGTACTGGAAGGTGTCCAGAGAAGGACAACGAAACTGGTGAGGGGCCTGGAGCACAGCCCTGTGAGGAGAGGCTGAGGGAGCTGGGGGTGTGCAGCCTGGGGAAGAGAAGGCTCAGAGGTGACTATATTGCTGTCTACAGCTACCTGAAGGGAGGCTGTAGCCAGGTGGGGTTGGTGTCTTCTCCCAGCAACCATCAGTAGAGCAAGGGGACACAGCCTCGAGTTGTGGCAGGGGAGGTCTAGGCTGGATGTTAGGAGGAAGTTGTTGTCAGAGAGAGTGATTGGCATTGGAATGGACTGCCCAGGGAGGGGGTGGAGTCACCATCCCTGGAGGTGTTCAAGCAAAGTCTGGATGGGGCACTTAGTGCCATGGTCTGGTTGATTGGCCAGGGCTGGGTGCTAGGTTGGGCTGGATGATGTTGGAGGGCTCTTCCAACCTGCTTGATTCTATGATTCTATGACTTTAACTAGGCACATAGGATGGAGTTGAGACTGTCAGACTGGACATCAAGTAAGACTGAGTGCAGAGCTGCAGTTCTCACAGCAGCTTTAAGATTATTTGAGATTTGACTTTGTTTAAATTAAGAAAAGATCTTTAGATTTTGAGATGCCAGAGGCAGAATTAATTGCTTTTTGGTGTTCTCTGCTGAGGTCTCTGTCTCTGTGGTTGCCTGCTTGGCAGCCAATATGGGAGCTGTACCCTAACAGCTCTGCCAGCTCAAGCTGTTGAGGTTCTGCAGCTCCTGGAAGCTCAGCCTGCCAGCTCCATCATCCCTGGGCAAGATGTTAGGGAACTGAGAAAGTGAGCTGTGGGAAACTGGAAATAAAAATGCTCCTATAATTATTTTAGCTTGGGTTTATTGGCAAACTGTGAAGAAAAAGCATTTAATGAGCACTAAAGGGTTAAGGGAGGCACATGGATTCTTGCCCAAGCATGCAATACATGTTACTATCTAACCTTCATACCCCTGTGCCAGTGAAGGCATTCTTAGCACATGGAAGTTGTTTAGGGTTTCAAAAATGAATTGCATGTGGAAAGGAGGAGGATAAAAGAGAGAGAGGAAAAAAAAAACCTTCTTAGTGTACATTTAAGGTGGGCAGCCCAGCACACAGATTTTCATATTTATGTTGAGCTCAGCTTCTTAGAAGAGAGAATAAATTGAGTAGCATTTCACTGAGGAGCAGAAAATGTAGAAATGTTTCAGAGGCAATTTCTGAAAGGACTGAGGGAATGCAGGAGTTTTAGTAACCATCCTTGCTGGCAGCAGCACATTTGATCTAAGGACATCAGAGTGCTTCCATAAGAAGTATTTTGTGGAGCAAAATGGCATATCAGCATTTGTGATTCCCTCTTTGTTGATAACCTCAATTAACAACTATCTTTTCCTGGGCTCTTGATGGTCCATTTCTGCCTCTTATATCTAAGCTGCACTGAGATTGGGTGGCATTTCGTGGATTAAAGGTCTGCTGTGTTAGAAGGCTGAAATAAGAAACAAATAAGCAGCTTTGGCCATTACATATCCAGTGATTTAAAACTTCAGAGTGACTTAGGTGTTCTGGTTGTTGCTGAGAACTATGGCATAATGTTTGTTATCCATTTTAGCTTGGATTATATTTCTGTGGTAGAAATGGAGCTTTTCTGTGGGCTTGCTTCTACTTATGCAGGGTATGCATGCATGCATGCATGCATTGTTATGTGGCTGGGTTTTAAAAATCAGAAGAGTTGGCTGCTATGGTTCTCTTTGATTATATAAGACTTGAAGTGTCAAGAATATGGTCTGTGTTTTGTAACAAAACCACTCTTACTTTACTGGGAGGTGTATGTAGGGAAGAGGTGGTGATGGATTGAGATATTGCAAGACACAGGAGGGGAAGACAAGAAGTGTTAACATGTTGCAGGAGGTAGAGGCATGCCGGTGAAGGGACTCAAGAAGGCGAGGGATGCAGTCAGAGCAGCAGAAGAGTAGGTGGATTTTTGGCAGGAGGATTTTGCCTAGACTGGAAATTGGGAATGAACTGAGAAAAGCAGGGAGGCTGCCGAGGATGCAGTAGTAGTAACCAGAGTGGTTGTCAACTATGCAGTGGATAAATACATTAGTAGAAGAGATGGATGTTAAAGATATTTCTTAGCTATGCTGTAGAAGACAAGGTGGCATTTCACGTTGGGAAGGCAGTGGAACAATAGTTGAGGTTGTGTGAAAAGTCTCCAATTATAAGACTGAATGATCATAAAGATAGCAAAGTTGTCCACTGTGGCAAAGACAAGACTGGAAAGGACATTAAGACCTCCCAGATTTCTCCTGCTTTCAGTGAGGGCATCAGTCAGTCTTGTGCTTCCAACAAAGCAGAGTGCTTTGCCTTTGGCCTTTATTAGTTGCTATAGATCACCATGTCAGACTCCAGGAGTGATGGGGTGGTGTTAGAAACCTTCCTGTATTGAGAGCATCTCCTTTGGGTCAGTTCCAGTGCAAAAAGAGGTTAGTTACATGCGCATGAGCTCTCCAGCTTGTTTTCTGTGGATGAATAGAAAGCAGATTCCAGGTCTGTCAGTCAGAAAACTTGATGAATGTGCTTGAGGGGAAGAAAAAAAAAAAGAGAAAAAGTGTTTTAGTGTATTGTTGCTTTTGAATGCAGTGAATAAATTGTAGGAGGCAGAACAGAGATAGTGAGCAGTGATAGTGAATGGCTGACTTGCTTTCAAAAGGCTGCTTGGGATGTTGTTGTAAAGCATCACAGTGATTTGGAGCCCCCTTAGGTGCAGTTTTTCCTTCAACTGATTTTCCAGGTGATGACAAAGTCTGAAAAGAGAGACCAAGATAGGAACTACTGGAAGTGAATTTCTGTTTGGAAATGCTCTGGCTGATAAAGAAGAAAGCTTCTGGGTCAAGAAGTGTGTGTGCTCTTCAGCAGCAGCCTGAAAGAAAGGGGCAACCTAAAACTTGTCTCAGCATTGTGGCTGCTTCACTTGCAGTGTTTAAAGTCATTAAAAACTGGGGGAAACATTTATGGGGAAAGGTGATGACAGCATCCACTGAAGACAGCTGCTTAACTCCTGTGTTTTGTACCTCAGTCCCTTGGGACACAAATTTCTTAGCTGAAGGTAGACATTCAAAAAGTAGATGGAACACTGCAGTTGTGTTTCTTCATTCTGTTTTAATTTGAGGCAACAATGCTCTGTTTCTTTCCTTTCCAGCTTATTGTCATTGAAGTCACTAATGGTATTCCACTGTCCACTAGTGGTAATGGTGTTCCACCATCCAGCTGCTCCAGAAATCCCAGTTGTTCACAATTTGAGCCAAGCTTTTGATCGCATAATTGGAATAGAAGTAAAATTAGATTGTGTCTGTGTGAAATAGGCTGTTAGGGCCATGCAGTAATGTTGGTTTGTAGAGCTGGAGTGTGTTAATTTGCCATTGGAATGGGCTGCCCAGGGAGGTGGTGAAGTTGTTGTCTCTGGAGGTGTTCAAGACTGATGAGGCACTTAGTGACATGGTCTGGTTGACTGGCTAGGGCTGTGTGCTAGGTTGGACTGGCTGAGCTTGGAGGTCTCTTCCAACCTGGTTGAGTCTATGATTCTATGAATGTGTGGTTGTATTATGGCAATGATGTTGCAGGCTTCAGTCAGTGGCACATGTGGTTCAGTCTGCTGTTTAAGAATCATAAAATCATAGAATCATTGAATGTCAGAGTCTGGAAGGGACCTTGAAAGCTCATCTGGTCCAGCCCCCCTGTCACAGCAGGTCACACTGGAACACATTCAGATGGTTCTTGAATAACTCCAGAGAGGGAGACTCCATAACCTCCCTGGGCAGCCTGTTCAGTGCTCTGTCACCCTCACAGGGAAAAAATTCTTCCTCAGGTTCACAAGGAACATCCTATGCCTCAACATCCAGCCACCACCCCTTGTCATGTCACTGGGCATCACACAGCAGAGCCTGGCTCCAGCCTCCTACCCACATCATGTGTGATGGAACTGGTAGATGTGACACAGAACAGTATGAGACTCGTGTTCATTTCAGCTGGCAGGTGAAAGCTGAGCAAGGTCACTCAAAATCACACTGGACTATGGATAAGTGGATCAGACTCTACATGTCCTACAAATCAGGAGCATCTCCACTGAAGCCAGTGCAGATAGCATCTCCACTGAAGCCTGAAGGGAGGCTCTAGCTAGATGAGGTTGGTCTCTTCTGCCAGGCAAGCAGCAACAGAAGAAGGGGACACAGTCTCAAGTTGTGGCAGGGGAGGTCTAGGCTGGATGTTAGGAGGAAGTTGTTGTCAGAGAGAGTGATTGGCATTGGAATGGGCTGCCCAGGGAGGTGGTGGAGTCACCATCCCTGGAAGTGTTGAAGCAAAGCCTGGATGAGGCACTTAGTGCCATGGTCTGGTTGACTGGATAGGGCTGGGTGCTAGGTTGGACTGGATGAGCTCGGAGGTCAGTTCCAACCTGGTTGATTCTATGATTCTATGATAGTAGTCTGAGGGGAAGAACAAGCTGCTCGCTGGAACTTTCTCCATTTGCCCTTGTGTCTTCCATGTATTTTCTCATTTTAAGGTGGACATAATTGGGCAATGTGTTTGTGAATTATCTGTGCCATCCAAATAGAGAGTGAGATGGCTCGTTGTCATGACGACAAAAGATGGTGAGGTGTTTATTTGAAAGTGAGTTCTCCACCAGCATTTCCCATCAAGCTGTGTCTGAAGACCAGCGTTTCAAGAAGTATTCTTCAGAGAGCCCATTCCTCCTTTAAAACACTTGCTGTGTTTGTGCAGTTTTTACCCCAGGATATATGGAATATGGCTTTTTGAAAGCTTCACTCAGGACAACAGCATATGCTTTTCTTTTTCAAAAGGCACTCTCTAGTTCAGTAATGGAAATCCTACCTAGCCTACAAATAGCGGCATATGGAAAAGCCAGCCAGGCAACTCTCTGCTGTTTTCATGAAAGGAGTTTGTAGTGAAGAGGCTTCCTTTTCAGATGAATCATATGGTAACTCACTTTTATAATCCTTTAATATCTTTTTGGCTTTAAGAGGTATTTGGGTTTAAGAGCATGCTTGATGATATTAGTTTTATCTCGCCAAGCTTTCTTTCGTCTATAAATCTGTGCCGGGGCAGAGGAGGTGTTTAGTAATTCCTGGGGAGTGCCTTTCATGCAGTGTGTGCTGAAGAAGTGGTGTGTACTTGATATTCAGATGTGGCAAACTACCACTCTTCTCTAGGACTGAATATGCTATGTATGAAAAAGAAAATCTCTCTCTGAGTGCTGCATGCCATTAAATAGTTACCTGACTGCCTTCTTCCTGTAGCTGCCTTTTAGTATCCTTTCACCTACTTAACTATTCAGAGAGATTTTCCTTACCTTTCAGCTGAGCTTCTGAAGAAGTTGTGTTCATTTCGTGCTGCCTGCTTTCTGTAGCTACCTTTTAGTATCCTTTCACCTACTTAACTATTCAGAGAGATTTTCCTTACCTTTCAGCTGAGCTTCTGAAGAAATTGTGTTCATTTCGTACTGACTTTTTGCTGTAGCTACCTTTTACTATCCTTTCACCTACTTAATTATTCAGAAGGATCTTCCTTACCTTTCAGCTGAGCTTCTGAAGAAGTTCTGTTCATTTCATTTAAAGAGAGAATGTTAACAGTATCCAAGAGATACATAAGCTGCAATGGCTTAGTGCCATGTTCTAGTTGATTGGATCGGGCTGGGTGCTAGGTTGGCCTGGATGATCTTGGAGGTCTCTTCCAATCTAGTTGATTCTATGATTATTTGAATTTCTTTGCTTTGATGACTAGATATTGAGTATCATGGTGATATCTGGAGGAGAGGCTGAGGCAACTGGGATTGTTTAGCTTGGAGAAGAGGAGGCTCAGGGGTGACCTCATTGCTGTCTACAACTACCTGAAGGGAGGCTGTAGCCAGGTGGGGGTTGGGCTCTTCTCCTGGGCAACCAGCAACAGAACAAGGGGACACGTTCTGCCAGGGCAGGTCTAGGCTGGATGTTAGGAGGAAGTTGTTGTCAGAGAGAGTGATTGGCATTGGAATGGGCTGCCCAGGGAGGTGGTGGAGTCACCATCCCTGGAGGTGTTCAAGCAAAGCCTGGCTGAGGCACTTAGTGCCATGGTCTGGTTGATTGGCTAGGGCTGGGTGCTAGGTTGGCCTGGCTGATATTGGAGGTCTCTTGCAACCTGGTTGATTCTATGATTCTGTGTTGAAGAATTGCAGTTGCTGGTTTTGTTTTAGCTTTTGAGGATGAGAAGCATCATGCTGGAGCAGTAGGCAGACTCACAGCTCAATAGCTGGGGTGATGTAAAGCTTGACATGAGCTGGCAGTGTGCATGTGCAGCCCAGACAGCCAGCTGTGTGCTGGGCTGTGTCAAGAGCAGTGTGGCCAGAAGGGCAAGGGAGGGGATTCTGCCCCTTTACTCTGCTCTCCTCAGACCACACCAGGTGTCCTGTGTGCAGTTCTGGAGCCCCCAACACAAGAAGGACATGGAAGTGCTGGAGTGAGTCCAGAGGATGCCACGAGGATTATCAGAGGGCTGCAGCAGAGAGGTGGTGGAGTTGCCTGGAGGTGTTCATAAAAGCCTGGATGAGGCACTTAGTGCCATGGTCTGGTTGATTGGACAGGGCTGGGTGCTAGGTTGGCCTGGATGATCTTGGAGGTCTCTTCCAACCTGGTTGATTCTGTGATTCTGTGATATGTATTTTAAATATTTGTTAAGCTTCTACAAGTGAATAATTGCAGGTAAAGAAGCTAGAGAGAGTCAGAGAGGAGTAGGGAAGAAGCTGAGGAGGATGTTTAAACAAGACTTGCAGGTCTTACGTGATTTTTTCTTTTACATAACCATGCTATTTGAATTTTGATTTGGAAATGGAGGAGTTTCAGGAGACTTTTAATATATCTGAAATATTTTTTTCTTGTTTTTTTTTTTCTGTTTTGGTTACAGCACCTGGGTCTGTGGTGTTATGACCCAGAAGCTTCTGTGTTGTAATGGCAATTTAAGAGAAATACTGATCTCAGAAGGAACTTGGCACTTTAGGGCTGGGTGATAGATTGGACTGGATGATCTTGGAGGTCTTTTCCAACCTGGTTGATTCTATGATCTTTAACCAGCCCTCTGCATTTTATCTCTGTGCATGTCTCTTAAATATTTCAGTAGTCCCTTAAGCAGAACAAGAGTGTGTGACTTGTTGCCTTGAATTATGCAGCAGGGGAAATACTACGTAGTCACTTCTTTCAAGTAGCAGTAATCCATCAAAGATTGGTGTCGAAGGCTCCTTAGGTTAACGAGAGGGGCAGTGGCAGTGATGGTGAGGAAAGAAGTTGGAATAAGACCAGAAAAGACAAGTGGCATGACTGGATTTGTCAGACATTTGTAAACATCAGTGGCAAAACATATATTAATCATCTGTTTTTCTTGCAAGCTTAGAAATTGTGAACTTGTGCCAGCTCTCTGTACCGCTCTTTTCTGGTGTCATACCTGATGACTTATGGTGAAGTCATTTCCTCTGTCAGTGAGACCAACTGGCTCTGTTGGTAATCCACCACATGTCTAGCACTGGTGCTCCTGAGTCCTCCCTCCTCCACCAACTAGCTCAGGCTGGAAAGTCTCATTGGAAATTAACGATAAGACAGAGGCCAGATTCTGGCATCCCTATCAAAGGAACATTGGCTTTATGGGTGTGCAAGGACTTCAGCATCCCTGCATTTTCTTTTGGATAGCCTGCAGCACATCTGATTGTCTCAAAAGCATTGGAGTTGTGCAGGAATGGTGGCTGGCTATGTATGCATCAACCAAAAGCATTCTGAGACTGTCCAGGTGTGGTTTATGCCTATATGATAGATGCTAGCACATAAAATCTCTGTCCTACAGCTGCACAAGATGACTTGCCTCCTTACAGTGCTTGTGTTTCTCCTACATGTGCTCTTTAGTTCTCTGTATCAGACAAGTTGAGGACAGGACATGTGGTCCATCCCATCTCCAGTTCTCCTATACCTTAGACAGTAAGACTGGAAGGAACCAGCTAAGAAGGCACTGAAAAAGTAACTAAGGCAGTGTGGTGTCTTGTGAGCAGGTTGACAGGCTGCAGTGGTACCAAGGGATGAGGAGGTGGGCTGGGAATGGGCAGACAGGTCCAGGCTGCCCAGGGAGGTGGTGGAGTCACTGTCCCTGAAGGTGTCCAAGAAAAGCCTGGATGGGGCACTTAGTGCCATGGTCTGGCTGACTGGATAGGGCTGGGTGCTAGGTTGGCCTGGATGATCTTGGAGGTCTCTTCCAACCTGGTTGATTCTATGATTGTATGATTGTATGACTGATAAACATGGATGGTGCAATGGGAATTTTACTCCTGTGTGCCTTCCCTTGAATCCTAGAAAGCTGAAGAATAGGAGATGGGGCTTTGTGAAAATATAATTATGGGTAATCTCATTTGCCATAATATTTCAGAACTCAATTCTGTGTATGGATTTACAACATCTTGCAACTCTGACACCCTTTCTCGAAGGTTTTTTGTACTGATTCCAGCTCTTGTCCCTGGCTCTTTATGAATTCCCCTTCATATTTTATTCTCTGCTCCAAGAGGGTGAAATTTGGAGAATAACCTACCTATTGGCCAGCTGATGCTCAGCCAGCCATCGTTTTTCATAGTCCTCTAGAGCCTAGCTTGGGTCTCATTTGCTTGGCAGTGATCCCATTGATTGTAAATCTACTATATGGCAGAAATTCTGGAGTAGGGAGCATCTTTGTTCCTCCTGCTGATGGTAAGCCAGCAAAGCAGAGCAAGATGAAGAAACCTTCTAATATATTGATGTGTGAATTCTGATTCACTCCCTGAAGAAGAAACAAAGATATGCACAAGCTAACTGAGAGGATAACAGCAGTGATGTTGGAGAGAAACTAGAAGGGACTTGTTCTTTTGCTTTCTCAGCCAGGAGTAGCTTCAAAGGTGTAGCTGCAGTTTGAAATATGTTGGTATAGACATATGGAGTTGAACAGGTCAAGTAGGGGAGTGATGATACCTGTACACACATCGTAATTAGTGTCAGCCCTTTGTGCTGCTCACATTGACAGGGAGCTGCTTGAGAGTGTCCAGCACACAGCCACAACAATGATGAAGTTGAACCTCTTCCTTATGAGGAGAGCCTGAGGGAGCTGGGGCTTGGAGCTTGGAGAGGGGGAGACAAAGGGGTGACCTCATTCATGTTTATCGATATGTAAGGGGTGAACACCAGGAGGCTGGAGCCAGGCTCTGCTGAGTGATGCCCAATGACAGGACAAGGGGCANTTTTTTCCCTGTGAGGGTGACAGGGCACTGGAACAGGCTGCACAGGGAGATTGTGGAGTGTCTCTCTCTGGAGATATTCAAGAACCATCTGGATGCGTTCCAGTGTGACCTGCTCTAGCTGATCCTTCTCTGTCAGGGAGGCTAGGACAGATGAGCTTTCAAGCTGCCTTCCAGCCCCTGACATTCTATAGTTCCTTTCAGCAGTGCCCTTGGTAATTGAGGTTCATCCAAGTGCAGAAAGGAAGGGGTTGCTGAGAGTTGCGAAAGGAGAATGAAATGAAAGGAGAGTCAAATGAACATATCCATCCGGTTAGCTACCTGGGTAAGAGATGTTTCATCATTGCTTTCTTTGCCTTACAGGAAGAATGCAAGCAAATACTGGCTCGACAGAAATCCAGCTCCCAGTCTGATTCCCATGATGATGAGATCTCCCCTCCTCCTCCCAACCCTGTGGTAAAAGCCCGGCGCAGGAGAGGGGGAGTGAGTGCTGAAGTGTACACGGAGGAGGATGCTGTTTCGTACGTCAGGAAGGTAATGGTTTGCCCTCTCTTGGGGTCTGGATGGATGATGGAGGTTATTCTGTGCCTGTACTCAACACTGCTCAGGCCACACCTTGAGTACTGTGTCCAGTTCTGGGCTCCTCAATTCAAGAGAGATGTTGAGGTGCTGGAAGGTGCCCAGAGAAGGGCAACGGAGATGGTGAGGGGCCTGGAGCACAGCCCTATGAGGAGAGGCTGAGGGAGCTGGGGGTGTGCAGCCTGCAGCAGAGGAGGCTCAGGGCAGAGCTCATTGCTGTCTACAACTACCTGAAGGGAGGCTGTAGCCAGCTGGGGTTGGGCTCTTCTGCCAGGAAAGCAGCAACAGAAGAAGGGGACACAGTCTCAAGTTGTGCCAGGGAAGGTCTAGGCTGGATGTTAGGAGGAAGTTGTTGTCAGAGAGAGTGATTGGCATTGGAATGGGCTGCCCAGGGAGG
>WAAF01014315.1:0-11514 GCA_013400475.1 Tricholaema leucomelas | reverse complement strand
CACTTTAAACCCAGTGCCTCTTGTCCTGTTATTACAACCCAAAGCTCTGAGCCAGTTTTCACAGACTTGCCTTTCAGCATCAAGAAGGAGGTTACAGATTACCTCTGGGCAGCAACTTGGCACTGGATGTACATCTTAGGCTCCTTTGTGTAAGTGACATTTTATAGCTAGAAAAGAGGGTTGTGAGGAGTGTGTGTGGAACAGGCTGCACCCTGAGCAGAGAGCCTGAGGTGTTGAAAGTGGAGAACTGCTGCTTGGTTTTGAGGGCAACAAGAGAAGGGCATCAAGACTGCTTGGAAACACTGGATGGTGAGCCCACATCTCAAGTCCTGTGTCCAGTTCTGGGCACCTCAGTTTAAGAAAGATGTTGAGGTGCTGGAAGGTGTTGAGAGAAGGGCAGCAAGGCTGGGGAGGGGCCTGGAGCACAGCCCTGTGAGGAGAGGCTGAGGGAGCTGGGGGTGTGCAGCCTGCAGAAGAGGAGGCTCAGGGCAGAGCTCATTGCTGTCTGCAGCTCCCTGAAGGGAGGCTGTAGCCAGGTGGGGTTGGGCTCTGCTGCCAGGCAGCCAGCGACAGACCAAGGGGACACAGCCTCAAGCTCTGCCAGGACAGGTCTAGGCTGGATGTTAGGAGGAAGTTGTTGGCAGAGAGAGTGATTGGCATTGGAATGGGCTGCCCAGGGAGGTGGTGGAGTCCTCACTCTTGGAGGNACTTAAAAGGTTAACTCTTGCAAAAGGCAGCCTGCGAGCGGTGCTCGGCAGCCTTTGTGAAGCGCTGCCATCCCCTCTGGAGAAGTGCCAGGCTTTGGAAAACTTGGCTCAGCCATCCGGAGGCTGCAAGCAGGGAGCTTAGCTTGAACACTCTCCATGGTACTTCCTTGCTCCAGCTCAGCTGCAGTCCCCACCACAGCGCTTCACCCAACCACAGAATAAGCCTCCTCCAAGCTCATCCAACCCAACCTATCACCTAACACCTTCTCATTAACCAACCCATGGCATCAAGTGCCTCACCCAACCTCCTCTTAAACACCTCCGGGGTGGGCACTCTAACACCTTCCCGGGCAGCCTATTCCAATGCAAATCATTCTTGCTCTGAAGAACTTCTTCCTAACATGCAGCCCGAACCTGCCCTGGCGTAGCTTGAGACAGAGCCCTGGGGCAGCCTGCCCAGAGAGGTTGTGGAATCTCCTTCTCTGCAGACTTTCCAAGCCCTCCTGCATGCATTTCTGTGTGAACTACCCTGGGTGATGCTGCCTTGGCAGGGGGGGTGGGCTGGATGATCTCTGAAGGTCATAGAATCAGAGAATCAACCAGGTTGGAAGAGACCTGCAAGCTCATCCAGTCCAACCTAGCACCCAGCCTTATCCAGTCAACCAGACCATGGCACTAAGTGCCTCATCCAGGCTTTGCTTCAACACCTCCAGGGATGGCGACTCCACCACCTCCCTGGGCAGCCCATTCCAATGCCAATCACTCTCTCTGACAACAACTTCCTCCTAACATCCAGCCTAGACCTCCCCTGGCACAGCTTGAGGCTGTGTCCCCTTGTTCTGTTGCTGCTTGACTGGCAGAAGAGACCAACCCCACCTGGCTACAGCCTTCCTTCAGGTAGTTGTAGACAGCAATGAGGTCACTCCTGAGCCTCCTCTTCTCCAACCTCTCAAGTTCCATGATTCTGTGGTTCTTTCCACCAGCCTACTGGTTAGGGAAATCCCCAAGGTGTGAGTATCCAGGGAGTAGATGGAGCTGCCTTCCTACCATCGTATGCACAAATGGTAGCTGGTTAAGAGCAATGCACTTAGTGTCAATGGTAGCTGGAATCTAATGGGATGTTAACCTTGAGAGATTATTGACTGCATTGAAGTGCTTCTCCTATGCCCCACTTCATGGTCTGGACTTGTTTGAGTACAGCATCTGCTGCACTCTAGGTGATCACTTTCCAGCCCTTCAGAGAAGCTTTAGTATCTCATTCACCCAAGTCATGGTTGGGCAGAACAGGCACCGCTGTTCTCTGTCGCCTGATAGCAGCCTTAGCTGTACTGCAGCTGAATCCACTTGGGTTGCTGAATGTGGTTTTGCCTGAAGATGGCTTTCAGGTTCCCACTGTGATAACTCCTTGTCAGCCAAGTTCATATTCCTGCACCACACTGAAATCCTTTGGCTCCAGGTTCTCACTGATCTGTAGTCCTTTGCTCAGTTGGTGACCACAGAGGTAATTTATCTTCCTCACTAACACTTTTAGTCCATCAGCATTTCCTTTCCCATCATGACACTGTAAACAGCTCTAAACTGTGAATATCTTTTATGCCTAAGATGCAGGTTTTGTTGCCATGCCAATCACCAGTGGCAGACCCAGACATACATAAGAGAAATAAAACCAACCCCCCAAGCACTTAGGTCTGCTTTTGCCCTCGAGGGCTCAATCTCAGTGCCCTTTCCCAAGCTATTTACATCAGTATCTTGTCTAAAGTATTCAGAGTGGAGAGAGTCTTGCTGAAGATATTTTTAGGTCTACTTACATGGACCAGACATCCACCTTTGGGCCGTACTTCCTATGAGCAAGGAGTTCTGGGGCAGCATAAGCTGGGCTTCCACACTGAGTATGCAGCAGGTCCTGGGAGACACCCTTGAAACTAGTAGTATTGCTCAGTCCAAAATCTGACAGCCACAAAGACAAGAGCAGAGCTGGTTTAGTTTCTTCTCCAAATATTTGACTAGCTGGTTCAGACTGGGAGAAAGATGAACCCAGCAGCTAGCAGCAGCTTCCCTTGGTGTGTCTCAGCTGTGGATGCTGCCTTGGCTTCAAATAACCATGCCACGGATCAGCAGAGGGGTGCCAGTGAAGTTCCCCAGCCCTGGGTCCTGTTTGATTGATTTTGGTTGAGCTGTTTGAGTCTGCCTCAGCTGACCACGTGCTGGTAGAAGAGTTCAGCCACCCAGCTGCATCAGCAGGGCTGTTTGGCTGGGGCTGCTTCTAGCCTGTTGTAAACCCAGAGTAGACTGCGCTAAGTTAAGCCTTTTTCTCTGTGCATGTGTGCGAGGGGGAGGGAAGAAGAAGGAGTGATTGTAAAGGGCTGTCTGGCTATAAAACAGGGGTGAAGAGTTGGTGCCTTTCCCCCTCCTTCTTCTCAGAGGTGTTAAGCTTTTAGAAGTTTGGGAAGCACTGGGTTAAACAAGTGGTGTCTCTACCAGCGAGCTTCCCTTGCAGGGATATTTTTTCCTCTGGGTGGTTTCCATGGAATGCAATTAATGTTTCTCTGAGCTCTGTTCACTGCTTGGTGCAAATTCCCTTGTTTTCACCAGGGTTTGCTTCACAAGCCTAGCAAGAGTTCTCTAAGTGACCAAACCCACTCTCTCTCTCTGTGTATTAAAACACATAACTGAATGATGAGGTTTGCCCTGTGATGGGACAATCTTTACATCTACATTTACATCTAATCTATATTGTGGGTATAGACTACAGCACAGGAGGTTCCACTTCAACATGAGGAAGAGCTTCTTTGCTGTGGGGGTCGTGGAGCACTGGAACAAGCTCCCGAGGGAGGTTGTGGAGTCTCCTTCTCTGGAGACATTCAAGACCTGTCTGGATGTGTTCCTGTGTGACCTGAGCTAGCTTGTATGGTCCTGCTCTGGCAGAGAGGTTGGACTTGATGATCTATGAAGGTCTCTTCCAACCCATAACATCCTGTGATCCTGTGGCTTGCAGCAAATGACTCAACAACAGCTAATTTATTCCTACCTGCATTTCACCCCAGATGATTTATTTCTTTGCCTACAACTCACTTCTGCTTAGGAACAGCTTTCTGCATGTAAAAAGCTTTCATTGTTTCACCCTTCTCCAGCAGCACACAAAGGAAAAACAATAGGCAAAATTGCTTTCCTTCTCCTCCATAAAATACATTCCAGTTGCAGCTCAAATGAGCAAGCTGCTAAGTTATGCTTCCTAACTTTGCTTTGCTGTAAAAGCTTGAAGATGGTCACTGAACAATCACAGGCTCGCTGGTGAAATGTGCTGCTTCAGTGGTAGCTGAGGTGGCACAGGAGCACAGCATCACAGGAAGTCAGGGGTTGAAAGGGACCCAAAGAGATCATCCAATCCAACTCCCCTGTCAGAGCAGGACCAGAGAATCCAGAGCAGGTCACACAGGAACACATCCAGACAGGGCTGGAAAGGCTCCAGAGAAGGAGACTCCACAGCCTCTCTGGGCAGCCTGTGCCAGGGCTCTGGGACCCTTACACTCAAGAAGTTCTTGCTCATGTTGAGGTGGAACTTCCTGTGCTGCAGTTTCCATCCCTTGCCCCTTGTCCTGTGGCAGGGCACAAGTGAGCAGAGGCTGTCCCTGTCCCTTCCTTCCTGCCCCCCAGCCCTCAGCTATTGATGGACATTGCTCAGATCCCCTCTCAGTCTTCTCCTCTGCAGACTGACCACTACAGTATGGATGCCTTCCAGTTTTGATCACAAGATGCTAAAGTTTGGAAGGGACCTATGAAGATCTTCCAGTCCAACCCCCTGCCAGAGCAGGAGCAGAGAATCCAGCACAGAGCACACAGGAACACGTCCAGACAGGGCTGGAAAGGCTCCAGAGAAGGAGACTCCACAACCTCTCTGGGCAGCCTGTGCCAGTGCTCCATGACCCTTAGAGTCAAGAAGTTCTTGCTGATGTTGAGGTGGAACTTGCTGTGCTCCAGTTCATATCCATTGCCCCTTGGCCTTCCCTGTCACTGAAAGCCACACAGAACAAAAATGCTGAGAGCAAGCTGCAGGGATAAGGTTCACCTACCAACGATTTTGATGTTGTTGTTCTCATCAAGAAGAAAATTCTCAATCTTTAGGTCCCTGGAATCAAAGCAGAAAGCAAACTTTTCAGATGCCTGATGACCCCAGCTGACCATCTGCAGAGAGTTTGCAGCAAGGCTTGGCTGAAAGAAGGAACAAAAAGTTCTGCCTACAATTGGAACCAGATCCTGATTCCTCCCTGAGGTTGTCAGCTGGGGGAAGGCAAACTTTGTGCGTCTCAGGGAGGCGGCTGTGAGCATCTTTTAAACAGATTGGTTGGTTTAGCAATCATCTCAGGGACTGATTAGTTAGTTTTTAATAATAATAATAAACAAGAACAGGAACTGTGCACAGAAGCAGGTTGCTGTCAGCTAGCAAGAGGCAGCTATAGGAGTTGGTAGCTGTGTGCGTGCGCTAGCCCAGTCCAGTCGCGAGGAGATGTGATTTAGCTTCCATGTCTTTGGCTTTTATGTCTTTATCTGAGGGTTTTTTAGCTCTGATGCATTACCTCAACACTTAGCCATGTCTAGAGCAGGCACAGGGACAGTCAGCAGACCTCAGCTGATGAGTGTCAGCTTGTGAAGCTGTTGAACCTGATCTTGGGCTTGAGTTTCTTCTACCTAGCACAGTAAAACTCTGCGAGTTGGGAGGAAAGGCAAAGCAGTCAATGCTCTGTCTTCTGCATCCCTTTGGCAGCTGTGGCATCAACATCAGCTGTGAGCTTACAGGGGAATTAGTGCAAAATGTAGACTGAACCTAAATGGAAGCCTGAGGAATTTGTTGGATCAGTGCTGGATAGGAAAAGTAAATCTCAAGCAACATAACAGCTGCCAAAACACAGCGCAGGGGTTTCTGGTGAGCCATATCAGTTTGGCCTAAAAATAGTTCCCAATCTGGCCAGGTTTCATCAAGTATGTTACTAAGACAAGAGAAAATACTGCTTGTGCAAGGTATAGCCCAGGGTAAAAAAGAAGTTAGGAGTGTCCAAAAGACACTTCTAAGCAAAAGGAAATGAAACCAGCAAATCTCCCTTCAGGGAGCTGCAGACAGCAATGAGCTCTGCCCTGAGCCTCCTGCAGGCTGCACACCCCCAGCTCCCTCAGCCTCTCCTCACAGGGCTGTGCTCCAGGCCCCTCCCCAGCCTTGCTGCCCTTCTCTCAACACCTTCCAGCACCTCAACATCTCTCTTGAATTCAGGAGCCCAGAACTGGACAGAGGACTCCTGAGCAGTGCTGAGTACAGGGGCAGAAGAACCTCCCTTGTTCTGTCTCCAGTTCTCTGTGAGCAGAGCCCAGCACCATCCTCTCCACAATGTCCCTTCAGGTAGCTGCAGACAGCCATGAGTTCTGCCCTCAGCCTCCTCTGTTCCACACTAACCAGCCCCAGCTCCTTCCTCATCAGATTTATTCTCTAGGTCCTTCACCAGATTTGTTGCCCTCCTCTGGACCCACTCCAGCACCTCCACATCTCTCTTGTATTGAGGTGCCTAAAGTTGAACACAGTACTCAAGGTGTGAGCTCACCAGAGCTGAGTCCGAGGGCACAGTCGGCTCCCTGCTCCTGCTGCCCACAGCATCTCTAATACAATGTCACTTCCTTTTCTTGCTGTTGCTTGAAGCAGGGCTGGGAAACATCCTACCTGTGAACAATCCCCTGGCGATGCAGGTGCTCCACTGCAGCGAGAATCTGCCTGGTGTACCTCCTTACTTCCCACTCTGACAGCCTCCTTTGCTCACAAACTCTGTCCAGGAGGTCCCCACCGAGGCACAGCTCCATCACCATGTAATAGGAGTTGGCAGTCTCTAAGGTCTCATAGAGCTGGACCACGTTGGGGTGCTTGATCATCTGGTGGATCCGTGGCTCTCGCTTCAGGTGCCGGAAAGCATAAGAGTCCTGCTTGGCTTTTCTCTTGTCAATGACTTTGATGGCTACCTAAATTGCAGGGGACATATGCAAGTTATTGGCAGCAAGCCTTGCAAGCCAGGTTAAATCTCAAGAAGGATGGGAAATAAACTGACATGTGAGGGAAGCTGGTTTTGACAGGGTGTTGATAATCCTTCCACAGAATCAGAGAATCAGGCTGGTTGGAAGAGAGCTCCAAGCTCATCCAGCCCAACCTAGCACCCAGCCCTGGCCAATCAACCAGACCATGG
Source organism: Tricholaema leucomelas (assembly GCA_013400475.1). Classification (NCBI taxonomy): domain Eukaryota; kingdom Metazoa; phylum Chordata; class Aves; order Piciformes; family Lybiidae; genus Tricholaema lacrymosa; species Tricholaema leucomelas. The sequence goes on along the minus strand of WAAF01014315.1, from coordinate 4,589 downwards.
CACTAAGTGCCCCAGCCAGGCTTTGCTTCAACACTTCCAGGTGTAGTAGCCTACCCTTCCACAGGCTACATCTAGTAGGGCATTATTCTAGCCTGACTGAGCTGGAGATAACAGTTGCTCTCTGTGTCCTGCCCTGTAAAAGGTTGCTGTTAGAGCTGGCATCTCACTAAGTGCGTTAAAGGTGATATAGAATCATAGAATCATAGAATCAGTCAGTGTTGGAAGGGACCAACCACAAGGAGCAGCCATTTCCAATGCCCCTGCCATGGGCAGGGACACTCTACCCTAGATCAGGCTGGCCAGAGTCTCATCCAGCCTGGCCTTAAACGCCTCCAGGGATGCAGATATGCAGCACTGATTATTCAATGAGAAATCAGGGAAAGCATATTTCAAGCAAAGCCTGGATGAGGCACTTAGTGCCATGGTCTGGTTGATTGGCCAGGGCTGGGTGCTAGGTTGGGCTGGATGAGCTTGGAGCTCTCTTCCAACCTGCTTGATTCTATGATTTTATGATATTTGGAATTGTCTTTCGTGTGTTCTCTTCCGGGAGGAGAGCATCTTTGTTGTGTATATTACAGAATCACAGAACCCTAGAGGTTGGAAGGCACCTCCAGAGCTCATCCAGTCCAACCTCCCTGCCAAGGCAGCATCACCCAGGGGAGTCCACACAGGAATGCACCCAGGAGGGGTTGGAAAGTCTGCAGAGAAGGAGACTCCACAACCTCTCTGGGCAGCCTGCTCCAGGGCTCTGCCACCCTCACTCCAAAGAAGTTTCTCCTCCTCTTGAGCTGAAACCTTCTCTGTTCCAGTTTGCATCCATTGCTGCTTGGCTCTTGCTGTGCAGCACCCAAAAGAGCTTGGCCCCCTCCCCTTGACACCCACCCCTCAGCTCTTTGCACACATTGCTCAGATCCCCTCTCAGCCTTCTCTGCTCCACACTCAGCAGCCCCAGGGCTCTCAGGTTCTCTCCACAGCAGAGATGCTCAAGTCCCCCACTCATCCTCCTGGCTCTCTGCTGGACTCTCTCCAGCAGGTCCCTGTCTCCCCTGCACTGGGGAGCCCAAAACTGGGCACAGCATTCCAGGTGTGGTCTTAGCAGGGCAGAGCAGAGTTTTATAGCTGACAAAGCAGTTGCATTCACAACATATTCACACACGTGGCTGACTGCACACAGGCAGTAAACTCAATTTATGAGACTGATTCCTGAGGATAAGGTTCAGAGAGCAATTAATTAATTGAGCAGGTTGTATTTTGTTGATTAAAGGGTCTGAAAATGTCTGCTCCAAGTTAGTGTGAGGGTATTTGGGACTCCTGGTGCTTGGCACCCTCTCATTATCATCTTACCTTCTCCCCAGTGGGGATGTGCAGCCCTTCCATCACCTTGGCAAAGGAGCCCTTGTTGATCATGTTGCCTATCAGGTAATGCCCAACTTGTTTGGAGTGAGGGAAAGTCCTCCCAGTCTCTTGGGGCATCTTGTCAAAGCAAGCAGGTATTTTCACACCCTTCAAGTTTTCCTCCCATTGCAGTAACAGCCCCTCCAAGTCACCAGTATCTGTCACTTTGTCATCCAAGCCTCCTTTCGTTGCTGCAGACATCTCCTGGACAGTCAGGTTTGTATTGCTGCTTCCCAAATGCAGCTTCTGATTCACAGCAGCTTCAGGCATTAAGGCCATACAAATAGTGGCACAACTGCCATCCTGCAGGTCACACAGCAGCTAATCCTGTCCCTCCCAGCCCCTCTGTCACTGATCGCTGGCCTGAGCACAAAGATCTGCTCAAGCAGGTAGATTATTAACCTAACCTGATATGCAATGGCAGTTAGTGCTGCAGAGCTGCTGGCTCGGGTGACACACAACCCCAGCATTGGGCTGGAATAGGCAGCCCTCTGCCTCCTGAAGTGTGACACAAAACCCAGCTTCAGGCTGGAATAGGCAGCCCTCTGCCTCCTGAAGTGTGACACACAACCCCAGCATTGGGCTGGAATAGGCAGCCCTCTGCCTCCCGAAGTGTGACACAAAACCCAGCTTCAGGCTGGAATAGGCAGCCCTCTGCCTCCCGAAGTGTGACATTTAATCCCAGCAGCAGGCTGGAGTAGGCAGCTCTGTGCCTTCTGCCATAATTCCCTGGACATGCTCAGTGCAAGCAGCACCAAACCAAACTGAGTGTAGCAGTTTAAGAGCTCAGGCTCTATTTTGCTTCTAAATTATAAGCAAGAGAGAGGAACTTTCTGGACATTAGAGCCAGGAGGATGAGTGGGGGACTTGAGCATCTCCCCTGTGGAGAGAACCTGAGAGCCCTGGGGCTGTTGAGTCTGGAGCAGAGAAGGCTGAGAGGGGATCTGAGCAATTTCTGTGGTTTAGTTGGGACAATTAACAAGGTGGGAACTATAAATGACATAGTGAGATGCCACCTGGAGCACTGTGTCCAGTTCTGGAGCCTCTATTACAGGAAAGATCTGAAGGTGCTGGAAGATGTCCAGAGAAGGGTCATGAGGATGCTGAGAGGGCTGGAGCTGCTCTGCTATAGAGACAGGCTGAGAGAGTTGGGGCTGTTCAGTTTGGAGAGGAGAAGGCACTGAGGAGACCTCCTTGTGACCTTCCAGTAACTGAGGTGTGCCACAAGAAAGCTGGGGAGGGACTTTTGAGGGTGTCAGGTAGTGATAGGACTGGGGGGAATGGATCCAAGCTAGAGGAGGAGAGATTGAGATTAGAGATTAGGAAGTTCTTCAGCATGAGGGTGGTGAGAGCCTGGCACAAGTTGCCCAGGGAGGTTGTGGAGCACAGTTGTTTGCAGTGAGGATGGTGAGACACTGGCACAGGTTGCCCAGAGAGGTTGTGGAGCACAGAATCACCCAATGTGATCAAACATCACATTGGGTGATTCTGTGCTCCACAACCTCCCTGGAGGTGTTTAAGGCCAGGCTGGATGTGACTGTGGGCAACCTGCTCTAGTGTGAGGTGTCCCTGCCCATGGCAGGGGGGTTGGAACTGGATGATCCTTGTGATCCTTTCCATCCCTGCCACTTCCATGATTCTGTGACTCTAAATTCTCCTTGTTTACACCTTAGTGTTTATGCTGCCTCCTTCCCATCTTCCTAAACCATTGCTTATCAATATTCCCACTAAACCCAGGAAAACAACAATGAGTGGAGCTCTGTATGGAACAGAGCCCCCATATTTCTGGCACCTTTCAGAAGGAAGGGACAAACTCAAACTCTTAAAAGCCACAACAAAAATGTAAAACATGAGAGCTGCCCAAGCTAACTGCTGCTATTTTTGGAGAGATTCCCAGCCTGACACCTTGAAAACTGCTGGAGGCAAAAAAACTTCCAAGTACCTTTCAAAGCAGTAATATTCTCTTTTTATTTGGCCACAGTAGAGGGTTGGAAAAGGGAGGCAGTGCAGAAGGAGCTCATCTCTGTGCTAAGGAGTCCATGAGTGCTGGTCACAAGCCAAATGAAGCTGAAATAGTGAATGGGAAGGGAGCCATGCACCAGCACCAGGCAATGCCTCTGCTCTGTCTTACATCTGTCATGAGATGTGCTGCACTGCAAGGTGAAAAAGCATATGGGGAGCCCAAAGAAAGCAAATATCTGATGGAAGTGAGGTGCTAATAAGAAATGACCTCTAGCAAGGAGAATGGGCTAGCACTGTAGGCACCATGGCATCATAGAATCAAGCAGGTTGGAAGAGACCTCCCAAGCTCATCCAGTCCAACCAGTTGATTGGCCAGGGCTGGGTGCTAGGTTGGACTGGATGAGCTTGGAGATCTCTTCCAACCTGCTTGATTCTATGATTCGATGATTCTATCACCCAGCCCTATCCAATCAACCAGACCATGGCACTAAGTGCCCCAGCCAGGCTTTTCTTCAACACCTCCAGGGATGGTGACTCCACCACCTCCCTGGGCAGCCCATTCCAATGCCGATCACTCTCTCTGGCAAGAACTTCCTCCTAACATCCAGTCTGAACCTGCCTTGGCACAACTTGAGACTTGAGAAACCTGGCTGATTCTGTGATTCTATGATTGAGGCTGTGTCCCCTTGTTCTGTTGCTGGTTGCCTGGCAGAAGAGCCCAACCCCACCTGGCTACAGCCTCCCTTACCTTTAATTTAGAATCATAGAATCACCCAGGTTGGAAGAGACCTCAAGGATCATTCAGCTCCCACCCTAAGATTTGCCTAAGAGCCAGGAGCAAACAAGGACTGAATGTGGTGCTGCAGTGTCAGCAAGAGATGTAAGAGAAAGAAAGGTCTTGGCATGGCATCTAGGAAGGGGATTCCTGTGCACTGGAGGCATGACTGAATTAGACAAACAAGTCAGGAAGGATTTAAGACATAGAATCAGAGAATCAATCAGGTTGGAAGAGAGCTCCAAGCTCATCCAGCCCAACCTAGCACCCAGCCCTGGCCAATCAACCAGACCTTGGTACCAAGTGCCCCAGCCAGGCTTGGCTTCAACACCTCCAGGCACGGTGACTCCACCACCTCCCCGGGCAGCCCATTGCAATGCCAATCACTCTCTCTGTGAAGAACAGTGTGTGTGTGTGTGTGAGCTGTGCTGCTGTGCAGCAGTGCTGTGGTGGGCTG
>WAAF01014314.1:49944-60232 GCA_013400475.1 Tricholaema leucomelas | reverse complement strand
AAAAAAAAAGATCCCCATAACTGTACTTGAATTAACAGTTTCAAACATGACAATCCTGATAGAACACATTGTCGACACTTCAAACCACAGAAACGGTGTTACGTATGCTCAGCAGCAGTTGTACTGTGCAGGAACGAAGCTGTCTGTAAATGCTCTTCCTTTAATTCGTCTGCAGTTAGAACAGTTGTGCTTTTCCCCACATGAAGTAACAGTACTTGTAAATAAATAACGTGCCATTTCAGAGTCACATCCCAAAATCAGGTAAAGTCTAGATCCCCCGCTACATCCTGGATGCCCCTTCTGGGAAAGTCAATGTAAAGAGTGCTCAGCACTTTGCTAATCCAACAATAAAAAAAGGTACTGAACACGCTCCCCCTGCTCTCCTTCAAACTGCAGTCAGTCAGAGAACAGCCACCAACGTCACGCACGTGTTGCTTGTGGCTTAACCAAAGAAGAGCACAGCCTTTAGTATACGTCAAATTGTGTAAACCGGACAAGGTTTGAAAGATCTGGGAGATGTTGTACCTGCAGAGTGGCTCAGAGCTATGGGAGAAAAAGCTGCCCCGGAGCTGGAAATCTGACAATCAAATGTACTTATCTGTAGTTTTTCATGAATTATGAAAGACTGTCACAGAAATAGTAACATTTTGTTAACAAGCAATACACAATAACTTTATCTCAACGACATCGAGGTGTCATAGCATCCAGGCAAACACACAGACTGCTGTCTTGATTTTCTTGTAACTTATGTTTAGGAACCACAGGTCTCAAATGTTATGACCTATGTGAGGGTAAATCTGAGGAACACTCAGCTGGTAGGCATTCTTCAGTTGTTCCTCACAAAGGCAGATAAAATTGCACCATTAGGAATCCTTCTTCTTATCCTATCTACTTTGCATTAGTTGTTGATAATGTTGGATGATGAAAGCAGTCATTACAGTAAAGCCTGTTTAGCTTTCCTCTGTTGTAGGCAGCATGGGACATGTGAATGTGTATTAAAAACAGAAAGCACCCAAGGCAACTATGGAGCCTTGGGGTGCTGACTGCCGTCCCATGAAGTATCTGGAGGTGAAAATTATTCCCCTGTAAAGTCCTCGTAAAGCAGCTAAGCCTTTGGTACTATGCCCTGGGTCACAATATGTGAAAAAAAAAAGTCACACAGTGGAAGTAGTTTGTCATTTTTCACTCAAGGCCTAGAGTGCTTTAATAAAAAGCAGATATTCCCAGGGCAATAGAGAGCCAAGAGGTACAAGGGAAGGGTTAGGAAGCATGTCTGGAGTGAGCCAGTAGCAAGAATGCTAATAACAAAGGCCATGTAACCTAATGGGAAAAGTTCTGGGCATGTTTCAGCTCAGGTAGCCCTAGAGTAACCAGTAGCTGCTGCTCACCAACCATCTAAAATCAGACAATTTCCATCACAACAAACTGCACAGTGGAGATCCCTAGAATCTCTGGGCTCCATGTGCACACAGATCAAGAGAGATAAAGAGCAACAGAGTAAAATGACTCCTAGTGTTTGCAAAAAGCTTCCAAGTTTACAACTGCTATTTGCTTCAGAGGATGGTTTGAAATCTACCACTCACTACATTACACTTTGGCTCAGAATAAAGCTGAAGTGGGCGAGATGGGCTGGTAAGGAGTCCTGTGCTTCCAGTAGGAAGGCACACCTGGGTGCCTGCTTGAGGGGATATTGCAATGAGAAGGAAGAGTATGGATGATGGCAGAGAGCCAAGAGAGCATGGCTCATAGTGCTAGAAGTGCACAGTACTGAAGGTGGAACATCTAGAAGACAGGAGGTTAAGGCCAAGTTTGAGAAGGTATGGGCAAACTCTTTGTAGGAACTAAGTGCTACTGTCATGTCTTGAAGTCGAACCAACTGGGACAAGCCTTGCCCTGTATCACTCTGCTTTATCAGATTCAGTGATAGGGACTCAACGGCTTGTGTATCAAAATTAACTTCACTTGCACAGAATCAAATGTAAAGTTTCCAAAACAGAGTAAAAACTGCTGCTGACTTCTAAAGGCAAACTTTCTCACCGGTCTTCCTCTTTACATGTCATTGTTTTCATTTACTCAGTTACACAAGTAATACATATATATGTATTTAATTATCATAGGAGTTAGATTGTCTCCATCCAGTCTGGTGTCAGAGAAACACCCAACCGGTGTACTAAAACCTTTCTTGAGATAAAAACATTGCCTGTCAGTTAATACTTTAATTTACTTGAGTTCCCTTTTTGTTGATGGCCTCATACTAAAAAGAAGAAAAGACATTCCCTCAAAGGAAAGGTAAACTGATGGTTCTCTGGGCTTCTGTGTGGATGGCACCTTTATCTGAATAGATCAAGCAGCAGCAAAAGCCTAACAGAAAGAACAGGAATATTCCCTCCTTTCAAGGAAACGACCTTGTCTAAAACTACAAGTTTACAGAGTGTACAAATAACACCTTCTGGCTTATCAACAACAAATCAGACACATCCCACGCTGTACTGTTGCTTAGTTCCTTGTGATGCCTTGGTTTCAGCTGGAACCACATCAGAACCACATCCCACACCTTGACATGTAGCCAAAATAAACTACCCTGGGTAGGACAGGCTGGTGAATAAGGAAAGAAACTACTGTATTCTGGATAGAGCAGAATGATTTTTCAATTTTCCTTAAAATCTGGGGGAAAAAAAAAAACCTCTCTGCTGCTAAACTTTCAGCTACTAAATTAACATCATCACAGACATCCAGTCATGCAGGACAAAATACTTGTGAACTCCAGCAGAAAAATGGGTAATTAAAGTCACTTTCAGCTAGTAAAAGTTTGTCAGTGTTGTGCTACATACCAAGCTGTTCAAGCTAGGTCAAAACCTGGTGGATACAGTGCACGTATCATATTTGCATGTGAAGAAGTCATGTGGAGCTGAAAATAACAGAGAATACTCATGCACTGTATCCACACGCCTTGTCCTCAGCCTTGCCAGACATGAGAACGATGGAACCACAGCCTTCTTTATTTACCTGCTCCACTAGTGCTAAACCATAACACATGCAGACAGGTCCTGTATCTTAGTACTTGCTGAACTAATATGCCACTCCTACCAACCCTCCTGTAATTTCTTGTTGTCTTTTTTTTTTTTTTCCAAAGTAGAGAGTGAAAGAATTCTTGGTTTCACAGGTAAAAAAAGAACACTGCTTAGAAAAATCACTGAGATAATGCAGCTCTCAGTTGTTTCTTCAGTCATCACGCGTCAGAGTATCAAGCTCGTATAAAAGAGGTATATTAGAGATCGTCCAACACCACCACTGGAAATGACAATTTTTAGAAGAGCTGTTATTTTCCATTTAATCTGGTGAGGTCTTTCTTTTCTTCAGATGTGTTCCAGTGTCACCTGAGATTCTTTAGACCTTGTATTCCCCTTTCAGTCAGGCATAACAACTGTGTGTTGGTATTTGTATGTATGAAACAGTGTACTTATTCCTGCAGAGTCCACAGAGAGGCTTTGCTTTGAGATTCTTAATTTAAAAAGTCTAAGTAACATAAGGAATATGTCCCTTCAGCAGAAAAGAAACACACTACTCAATTTACACTGTTTCTTTAAGAAAGGAAAAAAAACCCATGTAATCTTTGGTACCAAAAATAAGAGACCCTTCCCATGTATCTGCAAATCTGAGCACGACAGGAAAAAAATACCTTTAAAAATGGATCAAAGTGACCTCTGAGTAGTCCATGTAGTGGGCACTGACAGTGGTAGCTAGAAAAGCAACCGGGACATGAAGGGTTGTGTGACAGCAGGATATAGCACACCAACGATTGATAAAATATTTCATGTTTCCCACCACCCTCTCACTCTTACAAATCCTTCTCCTAAGACAGTTACATCAGATGTACACTTTTAATTACTCATAACATCCTCAAAATCCTTTAAGGGCTTCAGTACTGAAAAGCAACAAAACCTAACCAACAGTAAGAAAAAACAGCAACAAGAGCTGAGGTTATAATACAAGATCAGAAGCTGTCCTCTGACTGAAGGCATTAACTGATTTGCTCAATCTTATGGACTTCACTTTCTCTACTCAGTTCCATCACAACCTTTCTGGTCAAAGCCTTGTTTTCAGTTTGCTCACAAAAACAGACCTCCCTTGGGGATTTCTTTTGTGGGCTGACCATGGTGGCAAGTCAGCAGGTTGTAATTTTTCTTCTTTAATTCAAGATATGTTTGTCACTGGGTCCTGTAAACACTACTGAGTATACATTCAAGCTTTGTTCTTAGAGAAAGTGGCACTTACTTGAACCCTCGCAATCAGCTTATCTTAGTTACACAGCACTTCGCAGGTCTAATAGCTGGTAATGTACTTCTGATAAAATTCCTTTGTTCTGATGGCTTAGTGGATAGGGAAACGTATCCTCACCAGGATCCCAAAGCCATTCCACAACATCTTCATGACCAAGTCTGTATGCTGTACTTCTTATCATGCTTTACACGTGCTTTATTGCTTTATGCACGTCCCCGTTGTTAGTTTGAGCGCTCCTCTGCTGTGTAATACATACAACGTTTTAAACTCTAATGGCATCCTGTGAGGACTGGAGTTAGAAAAGTAGCGATACTTCAGGTCGTCGTAATAATGATACTTGACTGGTTTTCCATGTAAATCCTTTGGGAATGGCCAAAATCCATACAAGTGTATTTCATCACAAAACCTGGTGGCAAGCGTGTACATAAGCAGGCCTGTGCTGGGTCGTTTGATGCGGACCTTGTTTGTCAGCCAATAGCTGCAAATAAGCAGAAAGTGCATTAGGAAACTCTCACACAACTTCACAGGAATAAATCCTGCAAACCTTCTTTTCCCTATTTTGCAATCGTTTTACACTACTAAACAACAACAAAGAAAGGCAGCAAAACTTTCTTTCTTATCTCTGGAGATCATAAATGGTGACACTGTTTTGGCACATCTCGACTCCACCTAGAAGAAAAGCAGTATCTTAATTCAGCAGAGTGCTGGAAAAAAGCTTGCCAGCCAATTCAACCTTCAACCCTAACAAGAGATGAGTTAACTGAACCTCAGTCAGATCAGGTAAGAGTCTCCTGATAGACACTTTGACCTCTTGCAGTACCCAGTTCGCCTTATCAAGTCAGCCTTAAAACTAATACTTGATAGGCCTAATGATCACCTCACTGATTATTTGTCTAAATAGAAAGTAAATGGGAATAATAAACAGATAAAGTTAAGAATATAACTGTCAGAAGTAAACAGAAGCGAAACTTTAATGTCTTTGCTTTGTATTAAATCAGAGGATCACAGGGTGTTAGAGGTTGGAAGGTACCCAAAGAGATCATTGAGTCCCATCCCCCGCTGCCAGAGCAGGACCATACAACCTAGCTCAAATCACAGAGGAACGCATCCAGATGGGCCTTGGAAGTCTCCAGAGAAGGAGACTCCACAACCTCTCTGGGGAGCCTGTGCCAGTGCTCTGTGACCCTCAGTAAAGAGGTTCCCCCTTGTGTTGAGGCGGAACCTCCTGTGCTCCCATAGCTCCTTGACCTATTACAAAGGGCAAGGGAGAAGAGCCTGTCCCCTCCCTCCTGACAATCTTGCTGTCTGCTAATGGTAGTTTCCAGAAAAGCAAAATCTCACAGTAGTAACTCTAGAAAGGTTTTGTTTTCTACTCAACCATTCACAAATCTGGCTGAAACGATGAGACAAATTAAGCCATGCCTGGTCGTGAGTTTAGAAGTCAGAGAGGGTTAGAGGTGCAAGTGACGCAAGATATACAGAAGAAACATGGGAACTGAACTTCATCCCAGCATGTTGTGCTAGTTTGAGCCTAGCTGGGATATTTTAGTGAGAGGAATTAGATTATAGGCTGTGGAAAGGAAACAATGGTGATGTCTACTTCACTCATAGGCTTGCTGAGATGTATAAAAACAAGAACACAAACACAGATAACAGAGTTGCTCTCTGGCTCTGGCTGCATGCACATCTGTCCCTAACCTGCTATCTGTGTAACTAATCCCTCTGATTCCTAACCCCCTTGGCCGATTCTCCAAACCCACCTTGCATGTAAGGCAAGGTCTGGGATAAGGTTGATGGGTGGAAAGGAGGTGGAAGGGTGGTTGGGAGCCCCTTCTGGGGCTGTTGTGTTTCTGTATTCCTTTTTTAACTTGTATATTTCTGCCTATAGATGTATATGTTGTAAATGTCTTCTTGCATATTGCACTAAGCTGTGAATATAAATCTTCATTCTAATTTCCAGCTTGGCTGAATCTAGACTGGGTGATTTTCACAAGAGTGGGGGGTGGGCTGGGGTGGGTAACACCCAAACCATCACATATGTACTTCACATTGGTTCCTTGAAAATTTACCACCAATTTTTTATATCCCCAGTCTTTAAAAAAAAAAAACTTCATTACAATAGTGCCATCTTATTACTGTCAAAATGCTTCTTAGAATCATAGAATCAGTCAGGGTTGGAAGGGACCGCAAGGATCAGCCAGTTCCAACTCCCCTGCCATGGGCAGGGACACCCTACCCTAGAGCAGGCTGTCCACAGCCTCATCCAGCCTGGCCTTAAACACCTCCAGCCATGGGGCCTCAACCACCTCCCTGGGCAACCCATTCCAGGCTCTCACCACTCTCCTGCTCAACAACTTCCTCCTCACATCCAGTCTGAACCTGCCCACCTCCAGCTCTGCTCCATTCCCCCTAGTCCTGTCACCCCCTGATACCCTAGTGAAAGCGGTGTTACAAGTGATGCTTGTCTAAGTGGCATCTGTCTGTTCAAAGCACAGAGCTGGGCTACATTCAAGTATTAGATAATTACACACACTAATCTGCAATGCAATATCTACAGATACCACAGGATTTCTAAGCAAAATGACATTAGAATACGACTGTGTACATGTCAATGGATTTTAACCCCTTTCCCTGCTCAGCATGGAGTCTGAGGAAACACGTTATAAACCTCAATAACTCTGCAGACTACATACCAATCTCTGAGTGGCAAGCTTATGTCTAAGTAAACCCACTCCTACACGCCTGCCTGCCACTGAAATTCTGTCCTTTCTGCAACCATCATATGGAGAGAACACTTCTAAAAAGAGTTGTCTGAAGAATCTTGCACAGTATCTGAAAAGCTAAAATGCTAGCATTAATAGGAAGGTGGGGAAAAAGGATTCTGAGAAAGAAAACAAAACCTTTTGGCGTTAGTCAAGAGCAACTGCGTCAGTGGAAGAAGCTAGAGGATGTATGTCACAGTATCACAGTATCAGAGTATCACCAAGGTTGGAAGAGACCTCATAGATCATCAAGTCCAAGCCGTTATCACAGAGCTCAAGGCCAGACCATGGCACTGGTAGATAGTAGCTGAACAGGAGCCAGCAGTGTGCCCAGGTGGGCAGGAGAGCCGATGGCATCCTGGCCTGTATCGGGAACAGTGTGGCCAGTAGGACAAGAGAGGTTATTCTGCCCCTGTACTCAGCACTGGTCAGGCCACACCTTGAGTCCTGTGTCCAATTCTGGGCTCCTCGATTCAGGAGAGATGTTGAGATACTGAAAGGTGTCCAGAGAAGGGCAACAAAGCTGGTGAGGGGCCTGGAACACAGCCCTGTGAGGAGAAGCTGAGGGAGCTGGGGGTGTTTAGCCTGCAGAAGAGCAGGCTCAGGGCAGACCTCATTGCTGTCTACAACTACCTGAAGGGAGGTTGTAGCCAGGTAGGGGTTGGTCTCTTCTGCCAGGCAACCAGCATCTGAACAGGGGTACACAGTCTCAAGTTGTGCCGGGGGAGGTCTAGGCTGGATGTTAGGAGGAAGTTCTGCCCAGAGAGAGGGATTGGCATTGGAATGGGCTGCCCAGGGAGGTGGTGGAGTCACCGTCCCTGGAGGTGTTCAACAAAAGCCTGCATGAGGCATTTAGTGCCATGGTCTGGTTAACTGGACAGGGCTGGGTGCTTGGTTGGACTGGATGATCTTGGAGGTCTCTTCCAACCTGGCTGATTCTACAAGTCTATGATTCTATTCCTTAAATATATTAATCAGAAATCCTTACTATGCTTCCACTCTAACAGCATACACTCTGAGTGTGACAGTCAAGGGGATGGTGCCAGACTCTTCTCAGTGGTTCCAAGTGACAGGCAATGGGCACAAACTGGAACCCAGGAGGTTCCACCTAAATACAAGGAAAACCTACTTTCCTGTAAGGGCGCTGGTTCCCTGGAGCAGGCTGCCCAGAGAGGTTGTGGAGTGTCTCTCTGGAGAGATTTCTAACCTGCCAGGACATTGTGATCCTGGGCAATTTGCCACGGTGGCCCTACTTTAGGATGGAGGTTGGATTCCGTGATCTCTGGAGGTCCCTTCCAACTCCCACTTCTCTGTGTTTCTGTGACTTCATAAAACGTGTTAAATGGCAGCTGTCAGTTGACTAGCAGTAGTATTGACTAAAAGACACAAACTGTTAAAGTTCACTAACAAAGCAGAGCAGTTGAAGCACCTTCTTAAGGGTTTGCTAAGCTGCTAACGATGAGAGCACACGCCACAGGGTAAACATTTGACATCTCCTCTGACTTTTCTTCTAAGCTTCTGTGTAGGCGCCTGGCACTGTTAAGACCACAAGCTAGGCAAGAGGGATCTAATTCAGAAGACACTTTTATGCTCTGAGACTCAGCATCCCCTTTCTCTAGATGTTATCTAAAATACATTGCTCAGACTCAGAAAGAATAAAGCCTTTGCTCAGGCTTTCACATCTTCATTGGGATTACATCAGTAACACGAACAACTCTTCAACTGACTTGCTCAATTTATGTGACTGTACTAATGAGATATGCATTATTTGTCCTTTTCTTACTGAGATATACCCTGGTCAGGAGGCTGCACAAGGAATCGTGAGTGCAAAAGAAAGTGTGAACACTAACACCGACAGCGTGAAAGCAAGTGTGAAAACACTGCTGAGTGTTTGCACAAGAGCTGCTTCACAGCTTTCAACAAACGACATTTTGCAGTAGCACTTTGTACTTCCCCTTGCTCTCTTGAGCATGCATACTGAATTTAAAATAGCTCTCTCTCTACAATGAACCCAGAAAGCAAGTCACTGATGGCTAGTTAGTAGGCACTGACATTAGGCATAGCCTATTTATTTGACTGTATCAATATTTGCTGTGAATTTCAACTGCTGTGCTAGCTTCGTGGAATTGTCACCCAGCACCCTTTCCTGTGCAGAAGTGGAGTGAAGCAGGTATCTTCACTGTGTGTGTCAGCTGGTGTCTGCACAATAGGCAAAGAATACAGATTTGGTACAGCGTTTTTAGCAACCCGGAGGGGGCAGACACAGAGCCCTGCCTGAATTGTCTTGCTCCTCCCCACAACGGAGAAGTAGGATGAGCAGCAGGACAATTCAGACTCCAGCACGCGCCAAACTGTTGCCTGGGGACTCCTCCAGGTCCTCTCCACTGTCAGACAGCAAACAACCTGAAGTTGCAATGCAAGAAAGAGATATTTGTATGGGAATACGGGGAATAATCCTCCAACCCTCAAAACACCTCAAACACACTAATACACTACTTGGGTGACACATGACACTCAGGAGAGAAAGGGAGAGTAGAAGCTTATGTAGCTACTGAAAACTACAAAGAGTATCCATGAATGTATTTTTAAAGGCATTTAAGTCACTAGGAATCAATTTACACCACAAAGCGTGCTGAACTTTTGACAGTAAACTGTTGGTCTTCTGTTGCACAGGAACAGTGTGGCCAGCAGGACAAAGGAGGTTATTCTTCCCTTGTACTCAGCACTGGTCAGGCCACACCTTGAGTACTGTGTCCAGTTCTGGGCCCCTCAACTCAAGAGAGATGTTGAAATACTGGAAGGTGTCCAGAGAAGGGTGACAAAGCTGGTGAGAGGCCTGGAACACAGCCCTGTGAGGAGAGGCTGAGGGAGTTTGGGTTGTTTAGCCTGGAGAAGAGGAGGCTCAGGGCAGACCTCATTGCTGTCTACAACTACCTGAAGGGAGGCTGTAGCCAGGTGGGGTTGGTCTCCTCTGCCAGGCAACCAGCAACAGAACAAGGGGACACAGTTTCAAGTTGTGCCAGGGGAGGTCTAGGCTGGATGTTAGGAGGAAGTTCTGCCCAGAGAGAGTGATTGGCATTGGAATGGGCTGCCCAGGGAGGTTGTAGAGTTGCCATTCCTGGAGGTGTTCAAGCAAAGCCTGGATGAGGCACTTAGTGCCATGGTCTAGTTGACTGGCTAGGGCTGGGCGCCAGGTTAGACTGGATGATCTTGGAGGTCTCTTCTAACCTGGCTGATTCTATGAT
>WAAF01014314.1:30550-49884 GCA_013400475.1 Tricholaema leucomelas | reverse complement strand
AAAGGAGGGTGAGGTTAGAAAGCAAGATGGAGTCCAGCCAGCAGCCTCAGCTTCTCCCCAGCAGGCAAAGAGAAGAGGACAGCCCAGCACGAAGTGCAGAGCAGAAGTGACCTTCTCTTTTGTTTTGGTTTTCTTCCTTACACATCCCAGCAAGACTGTGAGCGAAGTAGATCTCACCATTGTTTTCATTTCTCAGCCTATCATCTAGTTCTTCTCACCAAAACATGCTAGCTAGGCTCAAACTAGCACAACGTTTTGCATTGGTTCAGAGTCACAGAAGTAATGAGTTGACACTCATGCTGGATGTGTTCCTCTCTAATCTGGATGTGCTTTGGAGGCTAGCAAAGCACATGCCTCTGCTGCAAAGTGTCACTCTCTCAACTCATGCAACAAAACCATTCTTAAGAGTGAAACACTTCTTCATTTTAAAAGAAGACGTAAACGATTTATTTAGAGGTCACAGGTGTGCCAGATGTGCTTATGGGCATTTTACAGGGAAAGCTAACAGATGAACTTCTGGAGAAAATGTCTTCCTCTCTGGCAAAGCAGCTCCTTTCTGAGGTCTGACAGAAACAGGTATCACTCAGTAAGGTGTTCCAAGTCTACCTTATTTCTGTAACATCACAGAATCACAGAATGTCAGGGGCTAGAAGGGGCCTCAAAAGATCATCTAGTCCAACCCCCCTGCCAGAGCAGGATCACCTATACCAGAAGTGAATCACAGAATCAAGACCAAGTTTCTGAAAGTAAGTCTTATGGCTTAGATAGCCAAAGCCCTGTCCGTGGCACCACTGCCTCAGCCATTTGCTGATTTTCCCAATTCTGCCAGCTCTTTCGGTCCCTTTCCCCTTAACTGGGAGAATTAATGAAAAGGCAGCCTGTGCTTCTAAATCCTTCATTGCTGCTACCAGTGCTTGCAGTCCCTCCTGATGTTCTTTGGGTTGCTTACTGCTGTGTCACTGCTGCCCAAGTGGAACAGCAGCAGTGGCTGTCAGCAGTCAGTGGGACGTACAAGGTCTGGCAAGTTCCCTATTGCATTCCTGATGTCAGCCCCTGGCAAGCAGCACATCTCTCTAGATTGTGAGTCGGGAAGGCAAATGGGTGCCTGTGTGCTCCTCAGCAGGGTCACCCACTACTATCACTTGTCACTGTTTCTTGGTGGCTGTAGTAGTTACATGACAGGGAGTTGGTTTAACCTTCTTGCTTGGGTCACCAATTGCATGTTCACCTTAACCTTGCATTTACACACTTTGTCAAACTGTGCCCTGGGGTCCTGACTTCTTCTGGGCTTAGTGAAGGCATGACACAAAGTTCATTAAGGATTATCACATGCAAAGCTATCTCCCACATCAAACAGGGGCTAATGGGCTTCTCTGGGAAAGCCATGGCAAATTCAAACAGGGAAAAATCTCCAGTTTGAACACAGGCAACAACTGAGCTAAAGGCTACTAAGGCAAAAAGCACAATGTAGTCTCATTGAGAAGCTGTAATCATAGTAAAGTGCAGCAGACTCGAGGACCTTGCCAAGTACTTTGAAAAACACATGTGACTTTGCCTCCAACTGAAAATATGCACTTCAAAAACCCCTAAGGAATGCTTACTATTCTATGAAAATACTGCTACCATTTACAACTGATCAGCATTTTTCCTATGAAAACTGCAACACAATACTACTGCAATACTGTCATTAAAGTCAATAACTTGCACTAATTTGAAGCTTTCACCATTAGCTCTGCTCTTTCCTACTGATCACCAGATCACAGAATGCCTTGAGTAGGAAAGGACCTTAAAGGCCATCTAGTTCCAACTGCCCGGCTACCTCCTACTAGACTGTTGGAATGGTACAGCGATTGGAATTTGAAACACAGGAACATAAGCCATGGACAGGCGAGAGTGCACGAGCTCAGCAGTGCTGAGTTAAGGTAAAACAGAAGGTTGGAATGACCTTAGAGAATGGTGTAACAAACAAATGTAAGGCTGGAGCCTGTGGTTTTCGCCTATCTCTGCTGACTTAGATTGCTGAGACACAATGTCTGTGTTGCTGAGAGAATATGATGAATGTCTATGCTAATTAGTATGTAATTTCTAATGCAAGTACATGTAACCAACTACAGTTCAATACAATTTGTAGCCTTCTGAGGAAAGGTATAGAAACACAGGTTTGGAATGCAATAAATGGATTGGCTTGCATCAAGCATCTCCCCATCTCTTCTGATGCCTTTGGCATCATAGCCTGTGGCACTGGGGGTGGTTAGTTTGAGNGTTGTGGATGCTTCCTCCCTGGAGGTGTTTAAAGCCAGGCTGGATGAGGCCTTGAGCAACCTGCTCTATTGGGAGGTGTCCCTGCCTATGGCAGGGGGTTGGAGCTGGATGATCTTTGAGGTCCCTTCCAACCTAAACCATTCTATGATTCTAAATGGATTGGCTTGCATTAGGTGTCTCCCCACCTCTTCTGACGCCTGTGGCATCGTAGCCCGTGGCACTAGACCAGGTTATTCAAAGACTCATCCAGCCTGGTGTTGCATACTTCCAGGCATGAGGTCCACACAACTTCTCTGGGCAACCAAGAGTCTCATCACCCTCATAACAAAGGACTTCTTCCCGATGTCTAATGTAAACCTACCCTACTCTGGTTTAAAACTACTGCTTCATGTCGTATCGCACTACATGTCCTTTTAAAAAGTCCCTATGCCAGTTTGAAGCTAATTCTTCTCACCAGAATATTTTAGCTAGCTTCAAACTAGCACAGTCCCTCTCCAGCTTCTCCGTAGGCCTCCCTCAAGTACTGGAAAGCAGCTACAGTCTCTCCAGAGCTTTGTCCTCTTCATGTGGAACACACTCAACTTGCTCAGCCTGTCTTTGCAATGAATCTGAGCAACTTAATCAGGTATAAAAGCTATTGATTTTACCATAACAAATCCCACAGCTGCCACTGAACGAGAAGAAAAAATGGGCTTCACACAAATAAAAAGTAAACTACTTCAGTAAAATGAGGAGGCAGATCCCTATTACACAAAATCTTTTAATGCTTAAAAAGCATTCACTGAAGCACGTGCAAGCAGGTGTGGAAGAGACTGATCAGGAACAATTTGTTACATCACAGCTTAAGGTAAAGCTCAAGAGCAAGAGATTCTCTTAGGAAGTCCACTAAACTGTGGAAATTAACAATACACAGGAGTACACACCCAAACAACTGTTGCTCACTTCTCACATCCTATTCAGCTCTAGTGTCACTGAAAACAAAGACAACAAAAATGCCAATTAGAGCAAAGGGAGTTCTGCCAAGCCCACCAACTGATTTCACAAGGACAGACCAAGAAATGACTGATTTCAGCCACTGCTATGCTTGGGCAGAAATAAACGTATGATACCCACGCGAAAGGCTGGAGATCCCACAACTGGCAGTAACTTCCCAGCAGAAATTCCTGTCATTTTCAAGTGTGGATGTGTTTTTTCCAGAAAGACTTCCCATATTCAATGTGCTTTTCTCCAAGACTGGCTGATATGACATCCTGCTGCATCAATTTCTCTTTTCTACTACCTATTTCATAAAGGAGTATGTAGGAATATGATTGAAGGTTCTCAAGATTGACTAGCACTTGCTAAAAAGAGAGATGTGTCCTCTCCATTGTATAACCTCTTTTATTTTGTTTCTGTAGGTTTCATGCACTTTAAAATATATCACTGGAGGCATCCAGAGCAGGTAAATATCTACTGCAGATATAAATCCAAGAAAGAATAAAGGAATTATGAACAAATCATTTAGCAAATTCACAGAATCACAGAATTGCCCAGGTTGGAAAAGACCTTTGAGATCACTGAGTCCAACATATCACCTAACACCTTCTCATTAACTAAACCATGGCACTAAGTTCCTCATCCAGTCTTCTTTTAAATACCTCCAGGGACGGTGACTCTACCACCTCCCTGGACAGCCCATTCCAATGCCAATCACTCTTGCTGTGAAGAACTTCTTCCTAAGATCCAGCCTAAACCCGCCCTGGTGCAGCTTGAGGCTGTGTCTTGTTCTGTTGCTGGTTGCCTGGCAGAAGAGACTAACTCCCACCTGGCTACAACCTCCTTTCAGGTGGTTGTAGACAGCAATGAGGTCTTGCCCTGAGCCTCCCCCAGGCTGCACACTCCCATCTCCCTCAGCCTCTTCTCACAGGGTTGTGCTCCAGCTCCCTCACCAGCCTTGGTGCCCTTTTCTGGACATGTTCAAGAACCTCAGTATCTTTCTGAAATTGAGGGGCCAAAACTGGACAAAGGACTCAAGGTGTTGCCTGAGCAGTGCTGAGTAACAGAGGCAGAAGGACTTCCCTGGTCCTACTCGCCACACTATTCCTGATACAGGCCAGGATGCCATTGGCCTTCTTGGCCACCTGGGCGCTCTGCTGGCTCATGTTCAGCTGCCAACCAGCGCCCCCAGGTCCCTCTTTGCCTGGCTGCTCTCCAGCCACTTTGTCCCCAGCCTGTAGTGCTGCTTGGGGTTGTTGTGGCCAAAGGACAGAACATGGCACTTGGCCTTACTAAATCTCATGGCACTGGACTGTGCCCATCTATCCAGCAAGTCCAGGTCCCTCTGTAGAGCCCACCTACTCTCTAACAGATCAACATATGCTTCCAACTTGGTGTGATCTACAAACTTACTGATGGTGGAGTCAAGCCCCTCATCCAGATCATCAATAAAGATATTAAACAGGATATAAACCAGAAAGATATAAACCAAAAGAAACAGAAAGTAAATTAAAAAATGTTCTACGAATGAAAAAGAGAGGAAATACTTTGTACTTTCCCAATTAAAGCTTTTAAGCCAAAGCTGGACTGTCTTAGTGTCAGTTATTATTATGCTAAAAATCATGGTATATTGCTTTACTCATTTACCGGCGATGTAATTCACCCCAATCTGAAGTCACATCTTCAGTCTGAATTCAAGCTACTCAACTCCAAGTCATCAATGCTATAGAAATGAAGTGTACTTATACTTTGGCACATTTCCCAGATATTTCCTGGAGGGGACTTGCTTTACAGAGTACAAACAAGTTTACAGAAATGGCAAACAAAACCAGAGAGAAGTATTTCTGCTTTTCTTTCTCATCAGCTTCACAAGATGATCATAGCATCAAAATAGCAAACAGCAGTAAAGGCTTAGCAATCCCACAGGTTCAAAATCTCAGGCAACAGAAATCCCAGCTTTCATTGCTGGTCTTTAAGGCCAAGCCCTGTGGGATTTTTTGCAGCACCAGCTTACAGAAATCTCCTGCACCATCTCAGCACCATCTCCGCAGCATGGCTCACAGATATGCTTCTGAAGTTTCACGAAGCCAGGCAGCTTCTCAGCTGATGCAGGCATGCATTTAAACCTTATGGTTTAGAGGACAACACACTGTAATGTTGAGAGAGGGGGGTTGCTCCTCAATTCCATCTTTACTGGCCCTCAGGGGTTTGCTTTAGCCACTTAAAAATGACTGCTAACTCGGCAAAGAAAGATAAAAGGGAACACTGACATGATTTTCTGAAAGCCTCGTCTCACTGTGAGCTATGTTCTGTAGTCTACCTTCTCTCTGTTGCATCTCTGTTCCTTAGAGACTAAAGGTGAGAAAGCCCTTATCTGGGATGTTCCTGCCAAACGTGGAACTTTTAAATGCTTTGCAAAGCCCACAGATGGATTTTACATCATAGGAGCAGTCTAGGAGAAAACAGGGTACTGCCCTCTTAGCCTTTCTGTATGTTACATTTCACCGGAAGCTGAGGCTTTCGATATGAGCATAAGAACTAAGACATCTCTTGGTTTCAGTATGACTGAAACACTCACTGCCTTCCTCTCTGACAGTACTTCCCTTGAGGGTGCTCACAATTACTCTAATATGGAAAAAAACAACAAAAAAAAACCCCACATAAGCCTCCAAAATGTCCTGAAACCAGCAGTTGCACTTGTTCTCATTTGGGTCTGACCTCAGATGCTTTGCAGGTTTCCTTTGCTCGCAAGTGGCAAGAGAAAACCATCACTCATTCTGTCTGGAAACTCTCCTGTATTACAATGTGAGTTAATAAAGTGCAACTCAAACTTGAAATGAAAAAGCAAGTTCTAGCAGTAACTTTCTCTACGTCCATTTTGTTTGAGTACTTCACTAAGACTGTGCTTCAAAAAGATGGGTAAGATGACCTGTGTCGATTAAATACAGATCAGAAAATGTAAATGAAGCTGTCACCACAGCACTCATGAGGTGTTATTTCAATACAGAAATATGGTGGTTTGTGGGTTTTTTTTAAGTTAAAAATAAAATTAATTTTATTTTTTTTTTACATTTTAGAAGTAGTGGATATTTTCTTAATTTTTGCTGTGGCATTTGCTGAAGATTGAAGGAAAAAAGTCTCAAGAAAAGGACTTTTGATGTAGCAGCCTTGCATTAAATTCATACATGCAATGTTAATCTCCCACAGATGTACAGACATGTCCTGAGGTGCTGGAATGTGTAGAGAGAAGGGCAACAAGGCTGGTGAAGGGCCTGGAACACAAACCCTATGAGGAGAGACTGAGGGAGCTGGGGGTGTGCAGCCTGGAGAAGAGGAGGCTCAGGGATGACCTCACTGCTGGTCTACAACTACCTAAGGGAGGCTGCAGCCAGGTGGGGTTGGTCTCTTCTCACAGACAACTATCAACAGAACAAGGGGACACAGTCTCAACTTGTGCTGGGGGAAGTATAGGCTGGGTGTTAGGAAGAAGTTCTTGCCAGAGAGTGATTGGCATTGGAATGGGCTGCCCAGGGAGGTGGTGGAGTCACTGTCCCTGGGGGTGTTCAGGAAAAGACTGAATGAGGCACTTAGTGCCATGGTCTAGTTGACTGGCTAGGGCTGGGTGCTAGGTTGGACTAGATGATCTTGGAGATCTCTTACAACCTGATTGATTCTATTCTATTCTATTCTATTCTATTCTATTCTATTCTATTCTATTCTATTCTATTCTATTCTATTTTTACACATAAAGACAGCAGGGCACCTAAAAACATGACTGATAGGAATAACCTCTGCTGAAAAGGATGTGTAAAAAAGCACAGAGTGCCACAGACTTCAGTCTAGTGTGAGAAGGAAATGAGGACAGGTAAGAGATTTAAATCTCTTGCACAGGCACCTAGCATCTAACTCAATTGTGGTGTACCTTCTAACACCACAGAATCCAGACCTGTCACCTGATTACTTAGAGATTTTCTTTGCTTAATATACCTGCACCGATCTAACCAGCTGACCTCTTTATCTCCCATGTGTCTGAAACATAGCAATGTTCACCATTTATCTCACCTTCTAGCAGCCTCTCATTTCTTTGATGCAAACTAAACAGATTAGGCAGGTGTCCTTTAGTCTCTGAAAAGCTTACATTTGGTCGGCTGATGCAGCAAACACTCACACAAATACCTTCCCTCACGTGGTGGATTGACCATGGCCAGCAGCTTAGCATCCATGCAGCTGCTCTTTCACACCTTGTTCCCTTCTTGATGAGACAGTGGAAAGAGCAGGAAGAGCAAATGTAAGAAAACTCTTGATCAAGATAAAGGCAGGTTATTAGGCAAATGAAAGACAGGGAGAAAAAGGCAGTTACTCACCACCACTAACTTGCAGATTGAGGACCACCTCATCAGTCAGCAAGGGCCACCTTGGAGTATAACCCCCTTAGAATCACAGAATCAACCAAGATGGAGGAGACCTCCAAGATCATCCACTCCAACCTAGCACCCAGCCCTGTCCAACCAACTAGACCATGGCACTAAGTGCCTCATCCAGGCTTTGCTTGAACACCTCCAGGGATGGCAACTCCACCACCTCCCTGGGCAGCCCATTCCAATGCCAGTCACTCTCTCTGGCAACAACTTCCTCCTAACATCCAGCCTAGACCTCCCCTGGCACAACTTGAGGCTTTGTCCCCTTGTTCTGTTGCTGGTTGCCTGGCAGGAGACCAATTCCCACCTAGCTACAGCCTCCCTTCAGGTAGTTGTAGACAGCAGTGAGGTCACCCCTGAGCCTCCTCTTCTGCAGGCTGCACACCCCCAGCTCCCTCAGCCTCTCCTCACAGGGCTGTGCTCCAGGCCCCTCACCAGCTTCGTCACCCTTCTCTGGACACGTTCCAGTATCTCAACATCTCTCTTGAATTGAGGAGCCCAGAACTGGACACAGGACTCAAGGTGTGGCCTGACCAGTGTTGAGTACAGAGGAAGAATAACCTTCCTTTCTCCTTCCTCTTCTGCTACTATTGCTTGCTGAGCCTGATGCTGCATGGTATGGCTCTTTCTTTGGTCAGTCCATGTCAGCTGCCCGTGCTGTTTCCATTCCTTTTTTTCCCCACTATTAGCCTACTAACTGGTGGGGAGAGAGGCACAGAGAAGGCTTTGACAATGTGCAAGCACTGTTCAGCAACAATCAGAACAGTGGCATGCTACCAATACTGGAAAAAAATGAAAGGCAGCATCTGTATTTTGACACAGGCTGCCATGACCAAAGTTAGCTCCATCCTATCCAGATCAACTACACATCAGAAAGCGTCATGAACAGAAGCTTTTCTCCTACTCAACAGAGTACTCAAAACCCTGTAACCCTGTATTCCTTGTGTGAAAGGAATAGATGGACTGCTTCCTCACAAGCTGTGCTTGTAAGGAAGGCAGCTGTTAGCCTCACCATTTGGCAACTTCAGACACAAAATACCCAAATGCTACTTGGTACTTCTGAGTGGAAGCACTGAAGTCTTTCTCCATATACAATCAACGACCCTAGGACATCAATCAAACCATTAAAATATTCTTGAGGAAACCTATGAGCACTAAAATGCAAGGCTACAGAAGATACTAAGGCAAACTGCTCCTTCCTACCCTGACAGCATTGTAAGGATCCTGCTCTGGCAGGGGGTTGGACTGGATGATCTTGGAGGTCTCCTCCAACCTGGCTGATTCCACAATTCTATGATTCTAGATGATCTTTTGAGGTCTCTTCCAGCCCTTGATATTCTGTGATTGTCCCAATGTATTCTTTCAAGACAGTACTGGACTATTTATTCACTTTCACAAACAACCCAGTGACTTGGAGTGTGAAGTAACTGACTGCACCTTGTGCCATCATCTTTCCAAGTACAGTGTGGCAGCCAGGATTGCAACACAGAATTCCAAAAGGAATAAGAACAAGCACGTGTATGCATTTCTGTCTCAGCCCTTTTGATTTGTTTCGGGCTTTTGGTTTCCATCCCAAACATGTAACAAAGATCCAAGGACAAAAAATAGCTCAGTCTTTAAAAATAACAAATGTATTTTTATAACTATTCTTATTACTTTTTTTTTTTTCCAGACAAAGGGATAAGTTTGGAAAAAAGATTCATAAGTATATTTGGAAATGGTTAAATTTGTCATGTTATCCTAAGTTCATATGCAAAGGCATTACTAGCCAGACACTCTCGGGCAAAAACCTGAGAAGGGTCACAGCTGGGACAGTTCATTGACCCAAAAGGAAATGCCACACCATACTGTATATGAAGCTCTTTGTTTGCTTATTTCCACGTTACTTTAGTCATTAACTAAGTATCTGGAGAAATCTATTAGTGGCTGGATGCTCAATAATACTGCTCCTCATCACAAGTCCAGTAAAAACAAAGTTAAATAGACATACAATCATAGAATCAACCAGGTTGGAAGAGACCTCCAAGATCATCCAGTCCAACCTAGCACCCTGTTCAACCACACAGACCATGGCACTAACTGTTCCATCCAGTCTTCTTGAACACCTCCAGGGACAGTGACTCCACCACCTCCCTGGGCAGCCCATTCCAATGTCAAATCATAGAATCACAGAATCAATAAGGGTTGGAAGGGACCACAAGGATCATCTAGTTCCAACCTCCCTCCCACAGACAGGGATACCCTACCCTAGATCAGGCTGGACAGAGCCTCATCCAGCCTGGTGTTAAACACCTCCAGGGATGGGACCCCAACCACCTCTCTGGGCAACCCATTCCAGGCTCTCACCACTCTCATGCTGAACAACTTCCTCCTCACATCCCAATCACTCTCTCTGTGAAGAACTTCCTCCTAACATTCAGCCTGTATCTCCCCAGCACAACTTGAGACTGCATCCCCTTGTTCTGTTGCTGGTTCCTGACAGAAGAGACCGACCCCCACCTGGCTCTTCAGGTAGTACAATTAAAAACCACCCAAAAACCCCAAATGAGCCACCAGAACTGTTGTTTTGCCTTAAAAACAGCAAAAAGGAAGGAAACCTGACAGAACTTCCTTGTTATCCTACAGAATCAATTGGCAGCTCACCTCATGCCAAAAAAAAAAAAAGAGAAGCTACCCTCCACCCTAAATATTACCTGCCTAACATGACTCTAGATGGACTCCTGTTCTCAGTACTTTGGCCCACAAAAAACAACCACAAGAACTGTTTCTGGTTTGCCTCTCAGCTGCTCAGGTGCATTTTTTGTTCCAGGAGCACAACATAGTCAAATGAGACTTAATGGACTCCATGCACCTTTTTAGTTTTCAGAAACACAGAAAGGTAACAGACTTCATGCAAGGGAAGCTAAAATAACAGTAATTAAAAATAAAATGGAAGAATATTGATAATAGACTAGCAAAATAATAAATAAAGATCTGTAAATATACTGCAGCATTGAACTCTGTGTTACGGGGTTCAGTAAGTCCAAGTGCCGGGAGCTGCACTTTGGCTACAACAACCCCATGCAGAGATACAGGCTGGGGTCGGAGTGGCTGGAGAGCAGCCAGACAGAGAGGGATCTGGGGGTGCTGATTGATACCCGCCTGAACATGAGCCAGAAGTGTGCCCAGGTGGCCAAGAGAGCCAGTGGCATCCTGGCCTGCATCAGGAATGGTGTGGCCAGCAGGAGCAGGGAGGTCATTCTGCCCCTGTACTCTGCACTGGTTAGACCACACCTTGAGTACTGTGTCCAGTTCTGGGCCCCCCAGTTTAGAAGGGACATGGAGATGCTTGAACGTGTCCAGAGAAGGGCGATGAGGCTGGTGAGAGGCCTCGAGCACAGCCCTACGAGGAGAGGCTGAGGGAGCTGGGATTGTTTAGCCTGGAGAAGAGGAGGCTCAGGGGTGACCTTATTGCTGTCTACAACTACCTGAAGGGTGGTTGTGGCTAGGAGGAGGTTGCTCTCTTCTCTCAGGCAGCCAGCACCAGAACAAGAGGACACAGCCTCAAGCTATGCCAGGGGAAATTTAGGCTTGAGGTGAGGAGAAAGTTCTTCACTGAGAGAGTCATTGGCTACTGGAATGGGCTGCCCAGGGAGGTGGTGGAGTCGCTGTCCCTGGAGCTGTTGAAGGCAGGATTGGACGTGGCACTTGGTGCCATGGTCTAGCCTTGAGCTCTGTGGTAATGGCTTGGACTTGATGATCTGTGAGGTCTCTTCCAACCTTGGTGATACTCTGATACTGTGATTTATTGCCTGCTTAGCTGTTTAGTCACTAGCACTAGATACTCCTGCTGTTGCTGCTGCTGCTGCTGCTGCTCATGGTAGATAAGCTAAGAGGCAAAACTTGAAAATTTGTTATTTCATTGCTATTTTTCTTATGATTAATTCTGTTGCTCTCCTGTAATTGAAACCTAAAATTCTGTTTTAGGAGAGTAGGTTTGACAAGTTGCTCACAATCAGGAAAAATGCAGCTGGCACAGCAAAAAGGAGAAGCGCTTTCTCCTCCCCCCAAATGCCAAACCAAACACAGGGAAATTTATTATCAAAAGCAAATAAAAATAAGGGTAATGGTTCCCTCCTCAGAGCTGTAACCAAGCTTTTCATGGCTTACTTTGCAGAATGAAAATGATAAACCCCAGATAATTTAGTGCATGTTCAGTTTCTGCCTTCTGTTGTCCTCTGTTTGATCAATGGAGCAAATACAGACCCCATTGAGAAAGCCCTACTTGCTCTCAAAAAGTGATGTATCTCTGTAAGACGCTGCTGAATCTTTTAAAAGAGAGTATCTTGTGCAAAGGAAGGTAAAAGGTCATTGCGAGTGTGGCCGTTTGAGCTGATTTTTCTAGTTCAGACATAAGGGAGAGGTGAACGTTCCAGGGATAGGCCACAGAATGGCAACAAGGGATAAATTAATATAATCTCACTGGAGCATCAAGAGCTTAATGCTTAGAAGCACAGTTTGTTCTCCCCCCTTTTTGCTGGCTTCTGCTGCTTTGAGCTGCGCCTGCCTATCTTCCCCGGCTGCTGTTTTGGCTGCTGCTGCTTCTGCTGCTTCGCCGCCGCTTGACCCCTTCCCCATCTCACTTAAGGTTATTGTATCTTTTTTTTTTTCCCCTTCTCTAGTAGTCATCTCTCTTTACACTGTTATAATTGCATTATAAGAAATACAATTTCATCTTTCCCTGACTTTCAGACAAAATCTGTGTTGTGGTGAGTTTATTCTCCCGGGGCGGGGAATCCACCCTAATTCGGGACAGTGAGAAACACTGAATCAAATGATGAGGCACCCTCAAGAGATGCACAGGCTCTGCAGCTGGTAATTAGCTGTTAGGCTAATGATCAACCCCAGAGTCTCAGATTTAGGAATAGGAGCATCATCTCTTGTTCACCTTAGTTAGGACTGTCTCTCAGGATCCAAAGAACAACACACAGTAGATTAAGTTCTGGAAATACAAACTAAATGGCATGCCAGCCCTACCAGCCTGTCACAGTGGGGCAAAGAATCATAGAATCAACCAGGTTAAAGATACCTCCAGGATCATCCAGTCCAACCTAGCACCCTGTCCAATCAACTAGACCATGGCATTAAGTGCCCCATCCAGTCTTTACTTGAACACCTCCAGGGATGGCGACTCCACCACCTCCCTGGGCAGCCCATTCCAATGCCAATCACTCTCTCTGTGAGTACAGGGGGAAGAATAACGTCCTTTGTCTTACTGGCCACACTGTTCCTGATCCAGGCTAGGATGCCATTGGCTCTCCTAGCCATCTGGGTACACTGCTGGCTCATCTTCAGCTACTATCTACCAGTACCCCCAGGTCCCTTTCTTCCTGGCTACTCTCCAGTCACTCTGTCCCCAGCCTGTAGTGCTGCTTGGGGTTGTTGTGGCCACAGTGTAGAACCCTGCACTTGACCTTGTTAAATCCCATCCCATTGGCCTCTGCACACCCATACGGCCTGTCTAGGTCCCTCTGCAGGGCTCTCCTACCCTCCAACAGATCCACACCTGCTCCTAGCTTGGTGTCATCTGCAAACTTACTGATGCTGGACTCAATCCCCTGGTCCTGATCATCAGTAACGTATTGAGCAGGACTGGGCCCAGCACTGATCCCTGGGGGATCAGTGACAGCTGCCAACTGGATGTGGCACCATTCACCACCAGTCTGTGCCTGGCCCTCCAGAAGTCCTATTTTAACATCCACATATATGAAAAATGGGATTGTACTCTACTAAAAAGATGGAGACCTGACTTTTTTCCCCCTAATATATTACACACTTGTATGACATGACGCAAAAGGCACAGTCATTTCATATGTAGTATCACACTTCACTTTAATGACCATTTAAAAAATACTTTGCTCTCTACAGTGATTATTTGCTCATCCATATGCTCCACAATGCCTTACAAATCACAGAATAACAGAATCTAAGAGGCTGGAAAGGACCTCCAGAGATCATCAAGTCCAATTCCCCTACCAAGGCAGAATGCCCTAGAGTAGTTTGCACAGGAACGCATCCAGGTGGGTTTGGAAAGTCTCCGGAGAAGGAGACTCCACAACCTCTTTGGGCAGCCTGTTCCACTGTAAAGAAATGTACACTATCCGTAAAGTCTGTTAGCAATAAAGGAAGAAACAGAAGTGTCTACAACATACACTGCTCCTAGCAATTGCTACAAGCACAGGGCACAGAGAACTATTTGAGTTCTGAATGTTTCTGTTTCTCCGAGTATTTTATCTGTAATTACCACAGCAAAGGACTCTGGAGCTATGGTGAAGCTGCATACAAAGTCACCTACATTCAAACAACTGTCTGTTTTCACTAATACAGGATGAAGACTCTGCACTGAAAAGTGAACTTTTACATGAGTGAGCACGCAGAGATTTCAGTGGGAATTCTGCCATGTTCAACACAAGATCAACCCCACTCCTTTCACAGGCAGTATCAAGGAGGAAGCAAGCTGAGCATAGGCAAATCCCACAGGATGTCCAAGCAATTACTCCATAGCCCAAACATAGGAAGGAGTCTTATGTGAAGCAATTCCAGTGACACTGCTGCTGAGTAATAGTTTATGGGATGGGTCCAAAAAAGAAAAAAACAAAAAAGCCAAGAAGACACAGTTACTCATGCAGATGAGCATGAGAACTTTGTTTCGTGGAGTTGGGAGAGGAAGAAAACAGAAGAAAAAAACTTCTCAGGAAATTACTTTATTGTCTAAGACTGTATAGCTTGGTGGGGTGGCTTGACTGTTGTTAAATTAACAAACACCCCCCAAATAAAACCCAAACAAACCCACACCCCCCCCCACACCCAGCAGTTCCTTCCCAGAAGAAGAAGAA
The DNA here is from genome assembly GCA_013400475.1 of Tricholaema leucomelas. Classification (NCBI taxonomy): domain Eukaryota; kingdom Metazoa; phylum Chordata; class Aves; order Piciformes; family Lybiidae; genus Tricholaema lacrymosa; species Tricholaema leucomelas. Next base: position 35,354 of record WAAF01014314.1, on the reverse strand, counting down.
AAAAGGGAAACTAAGGAAATCAATTAAATAGCAAAGTTTGAAGTGGAGGATGCAAGGTTTAGAGGACAGATTCAACAACTTGACAAATCAGTGCAGCAGTATCAGATGATGCTGTTAGGTATAACGTGAAGCGTTACACCAGTTCTGATGGCAGAGCTTTTGCTGCCTTTCTTTCAGAGACAACGTAGGGGCTAACTACATTTTTTAAACAAAGCCCCCTCACAGGCCTTCGACTGTCTAACTGAAAGACTGCACATTCTGAATGGCTACTCACATTTTATACTTTTGCCCAGATTGTGCAGAGAACAGCTGTTTGTAAACTGGAAGTTCTCATAGAATCCTAGAATCAGTCAGGGTTGGAAGGGACCACAAGGATCATCTAGTTCCAACCCCCCTGCCATGGACAGGGACACCCTACCCTAGAGCAGGCTGGCCACAGCCTCATCCAGCCTGGCCTTAAACACCTCCAGCCATGGGGCCTCAACCACCTCCCTGAGCAACCCATTCCAGGCTCTCACCACTGTCCTGCTCAAAAACTTCCTCCTCACGTCCACTCTGAACTTGCCCACCTCCAGCTTTGTTCCAATTCCCCTAGTCCTGGCACTCTCTGATATCCTGAAAAGTCCCTCCCCAGCTTTTTTGTAGGCCCCCTTCAGACACTGGAAGGCCACAAGGTCAACTGGGAGCCTTCTCTTCTTCAGACTGAACAGCCCCAACTCTTTCAGTCTGTCCTCACAGCAGAGCTGCTCCAGCCCTCTCGGCATCCTTTTGGCCCTTCTCTGGACATGATCCAGCATCTCCACATCCCTCTTGTAATGGAGGCTCCAGAACTGGATGCAGTACTCCAGGTGGGGTCTCAGCAGAGCGGAGTGGAGGGGGAGAATCACCTCCTTCGACCTGCTGCCCACACTTCTCCTGATGCAGCCCAGGCTCTGGTTGGCTTTCTGGGCTGCAAGTGCACACTGCTGGCTCATGTTGAGCTTCTCATCCACCAGCACCTCCAAGTCTCTCTCCTCAGGGCTGCTCTCCAGCCACTCACTGCTCAGCCTGGATTTGTGCTTGGTATTGCCTTAACCCAGCTGCACGACCTTGCACTTGGTCTTATTGAACGTCATGAGGTTGGCTTGTGCCCACCTCTCCAGCCTGTCCAGGTCCCTCTGGATGGATCCCTGCCCTCCAGCCTGTCTGCTGCACCACACAGCTTGGTGTTGTCAGCAAACTTGCTGAGGCTGCACTCAATGCCTCTGTCCATGGCACTGACAAAGTTGTGGAACAAGACTGGTCCCAGGACTGATTCCTGAGGGACTTTGCTTGTAACTGGCCTCCACTTGGACATGAGTTAATCTCATCTATTCAGATTTATACACACACACACACACACAAAATCCCACTACACCTATCCAGGTGTCACAGGCATTTTCAAATACTCAAAAATTCAACACAATCAAGGGTCATAAATAGCTAAAGAATAGCTGCATAACAAAACACCTACCCAAACAACTGCAGAAGCTCAGCAACTCAGTGAAAAACTAAAGTATTTCCAAATTGCAAAGGGAGCACATTATTTTTTTTCCAGTGCCACAAGTGGAAATGTGGCATACAGCAGAAGGAGGATGTACTCAAAAGTCCTAACACTCTGAAGAACAACATATTTCTAAGCTTTATTCTCACAGTGTCATAGTATATTAGGATAAAAGTAAGGCCTTATCATGCCAACAGTCATCTCATATCAAGCCTTATGATCTCAACTCCGCTGCTGCTAACAGTAATACTTTTTAGGCAGATAAGCAAATGCCAGTACCTTATTGCATCTCCCAAACCTCCCCAAACAGAAAGCACAGTTCAAGGAACTCAAGCATAAATAGATAAGGCATTACTATTGTCTTCTTAATGCTTTTTATGCATAGTCCTACACACTCAATAACGAAGACAATGAAGGCTTCAACTGGCACTGTTGTTTAATTATGGGGTTAAAAAGGCTTTGCATAACACAGGAGTGCCTATTTCTTTAGCAATTGGTTAATATTTTCAGTGATTCTGATCAATGGTTTTGAATTTCTCAAGCACCTTGCCAAGTCCAGAACTACAAAAGCCTACACATTTTAGAATGGAGCTCACAGCTTTTCAGACTTGATATCTGAATGATGTTTTTTTATCTCCGTAGTCTTGCACAAAAGAAGACATGCAGCACTTTCAATCCCCTGTTCTCATAATTCATAGATGTCCTCTGAATTCAGAGTATTTTTTCCATTAATTTATCACTGTAATGATCATAAAAAAGTTGCTGTGCATAGAAGTGAAAGCCAAACGTTATTGTGTGGCACAGTTCAATTGTTTGCACTAGAGCAGGCTAAATGAGTGGATGACATATACAGACAAACTTATTTTATCACAAATGCAATGCCTTACAACAGCAATGGAAATAAACTCCTTTTAACATTTCACATGAGCTTTTTTTCTGCCTGGCAGTAACTCTAGATATGAACTTCATTGTGCCAAAGATAGACCAGTCTTTCCCAGACACTTACCCTCTGACAGCATGAATAAGTCTCAGTGATGGATAGGCCGTTTGCACTTTCAATTTATTCTTAAGGATTAATGCATTAACCCACTCCACATGTTTCTCTCCACCTTTTACCATGAAAGCAGGGATCCAAAGGACACTGTCATTCAGCATGGATAGTCTGCGCACAAATTTTTCTCTGTCACTCTCCTTCCGAAAGCCTCCAAACGCTCTTTGTACAACTGATGGGTTCATGGTAATAAAATCAGACTTGGTTCCCACATCGTCAGCAAACTCCACCACAGGAGCTAGATTGCACCTGAAAAGATCAAAGGAGAAGTGAAAATAAACACGAAACTTTAACTCAGAAACACATTTGCGGAGGGGTGGGAAGCTGAAAACAAACACGCAAGCCTGTTTCAATCTATCACCAGAAAGAAGTACTAGCGATCACAGCATCGCAGAACCTTAGAGGACCTCCAGAGATGATGGAGTCCAACCCCCCTGCCAAGGCAGGATCCCCTGGAGAATTTGCACAGGAACACATCCAGGCAGGTTTGGAAAGTCTCCAGAGAAGGAGCCTCCACAATCTCTCTGGTTCCAGGGCTCCATGATGCTCACTGTAAAGAAATTTCTCCTCATGTTGAGCTGAACAAAACCTTCTCTGTTCTAGTTTGTAGTTGTTGCTCCCTGGCTTATTGCTGCTGACCACCAAAAAGAGATTGGGCCCAGCCACTTGACACCTATCCCTCAGGTATTTGTACACATTGATCTGATCTCCTCTCAGTCTTCCCTTTTCCAGACTAAACAGCCCCAGGACTCTCAATCTCTCTTTGTAGGGGAGATGCTCAAGTCCCCCAGTCACCCTCATGGCTCTCTGATGGAGTCTTTCCAGCAGGTCCCTGTCTCTCCTGATGTGGGTAACCCAAAACTGGACACAATACTCTATGTGTGGTCTCCCTCGGGCAGAGTAGAGGGACAGAAGAACCTCCCCAGACCTGCTGGACACACTTTTTCCTGATGCACCCCTGGATGGCATTGGCTCTCTTGGCCACAAGGGCACATTGCTGATGCAGAACTTGCTGCCCACCAGCACTCCAAGATCTTTCTCCATGGAGCTGCTTGCCAGCAGGGCAGCCCCAGGCTGTACTGGTGTCTGTTGTTATTCCTCCCCTGGTGCAGGACCCTGCACTTGTCCTTGTTGAACTTCACATGGTTTGCCTTCATCCAGCACTCAGCCTGTCCAGGTCTCGTTCGATGGCAGCACAGCCTGAGGGGTGTCAGCCACCCCCCGACCCAGTTTTGTATCATCAGTGAACTTGCTGAGGGTGCAACTCAATGCCCTCACCTAAGTCGTTGGTAAAGATATTGAACAAAACTGGACCCAGTACTGATCCCTGGGGATCACAGAAATAGAAGACTAGCTGACTGAGTTTCCTCTTTCTCACATGGCGCATTACTGACACCTTGCAACAATAAAACTCCTAAAAACTGGACTTCAGAACACAATATTTTACAACACACCATCAGATTTCACCCATTCATAAACTTCACTGCTGCCTTCCTGTTAGTCAACCTGCAAGTAAAACGGCTGCAGTCAAAGTAGAGCAGGATACACTTGCTGTGAGATTGCTAACACTTAGAATATGAGAAGAAGTTGTAATTAGCTGTCACAGATAGCACTGAAGGTGGGCTTGAGACATGAAGCAGAGAGCTGTAAATATGAGCATTGAGAATATACCTCCTTATCCTGAGCCCAAACTACTGAGTGTTTCCAGAGAAAATTAAGAAAGGCAGCCTGCCTCAGCAACAACAATTTTACAAAACAATGGATTTCATTATTTTCATTAGCTCCTTAGGTTTCTTCCCCCCCCCGCCAAAAGTTCACTGCAAGTGTATTTTTAAAAGCTAACAAGCATATGGCTATCTTCTGATATAATTTTATTTAATGACAAGCTCTAGCTCCTTCTTTTCCCCCTTGCCCTAAACTAGCAATTAATTATGAGTCATCATTTGGTCTCCTGCTTCTTTTAAGCACTACCTACTATAGAAGTCTGCAGAAACTGAATGCTCATTGAAATTGCAATGTTGACAATTTTCACAGAACCCGTCAGGGTTGGAAGAGACCACGAAGATCATCTAGTTCCAACCCCTCTGCCATGGGCAGGGACACCCTACCCTAGAGCAGGCTGGCCACAGCCTCAGCCAGCCTGGCCTTAAACACCTCCAGCCATGGGGCCTCAACCACCTCCCTGGGCAACCCATTCCAGCCTCTCACCACTCTCATGCTCAACAACTTCC
>WAAF01014314.1:1551-30332 GCA_013400475.1 Tricholaema leucomelas | reverse complement strand
GCAAATAAGTATATGAAATATGCAGAGTGAAAAGGCAGATGTTCCACACAAGAGCTTTCAGTGTGACAGCAAAGTGTTTTCAGCAGGTACACAACGCTGCAGTGCTACCATTGAAAGGTTATCTAGCATAAGAGGAAAAATAGTTCATGTCTGAATTAGCACACAGTATTTAGGTATCTGCAGAATAACTGAGATCCTAAGATACACAGATCAAAATATTTCAGCTGTTGAAATCTAATTTCTTCCACGACTGTCTACTGTATATATTAGTTACAGTAGGACACTACCATGAAAAATGTCCATGAAATGTGGTCAAGGAAAAAGTGGGCAAAAGCAAACCCCACCGATGGCTGGAGTTGCATTCCATGAGAAAAGACTGAAAAAATTGAACAAAGCTGCTATACCACACCTAGACCCCTGTAACACAGCCCTGTGAGGAGAGGCTGAGGCAGCTGGGGGTGTGCAGCCTAGAGGTTATTATTTGACTCTAGTTTAGGAGCCTGCATCTAAAGACTTTTCCAAATTCTGATTACCGTATCAGCATTCTTTGAGAAGTATCTTCACCCAGAACTGAGTATGCTAGAACGTCTCAAAGGAAGATGGACAGTTATTAGTGACTCTGGATGCATTTCAAAGGCACTAACAGATGTCTCAAACTATGACATCTACCGACATTCTTCTTTACCCTTACTAAAACCAGACACAGAATGCCAGACATTGATGAAAGGATAGAGTCTGCTCAGCAAGTTTGCTGATGATACCAAACTGGGAGGCTTGGCTGAGACACCTGGAGCCTGTGCAGCCATTTGGTGAGACTTGGACAGAATGAGAGCTGGGCAGAGAGGAACCTCAGAAGGTTCAACAACGATGAGTGCAGAGTCCTGCACCTGGGAAGGAACAATAAACTGCACCAGTACAGGCTGGGAGGTGATCTCCTGGAAAGCAGCCCTGTGGAGAAGGACCTGGGAGTGCTGCTGGACAAGAAGCTGTCCATGGGACAGCAATGTGCCCTTGTGGCCAAGAAGGCCAAAGGGATCCTGAGGAGAATTAAGAGAAGTGGGCCAGCAGATCGAGGGAGGATCCCCACCCCCTCTACTCTGCTCTGGTGAGACCTTATCTGGAATACTGCCTTCAGTTTTTGGCTCCCCAGTTCAAGGACAGGGATCTACTCAAAAGAGTCCAGTGGAGGTCTACAAAGATGAAGATGGGGCTGGAGCATTGCCTGATGAGGAGAGGCTGAGGGACCTGTGGCTGTTTAGTCTGGAGAGGAGAAGATTGAGAAGGGATCTAACCAATATTTAGAAATATTTGAGGGCTGGTAGTCAAGAGGGAGGGGACAAACTCTTCTTAGTTGTGCCCTGTGATAGGACAAGGAGCAATGGGTATAAAGCACAGCACAGGAAGTTCCACCCCAACATGAGGAAGAACTTCTTTACTGTAAGGGTGACAGAGCACTGCAACAGACTGCCCAGAGAGGCTGTGGAGTCTCCTTCTCTGGAGACTTTCAATGCCCATCTAAAAGCATTCCTGTGCAACCTGAGCTAGATTGTATGGTCCTGCTCTGGCAGGGAGGTTGGACTCGATGATCTATGGAAGTCCCTTCCAGGCCCCAAGATCCTGTGATCCAGTTATTATTAACATGCTCATGCCACGTTTACAGGAGTACTAAAATTCAGAATACTGAGGGCTTTCTACTGTAATGCAAATACTAAGATATGCCTGTTTTGTTCTCTGCACTTTCACAGATCTTCGCTTTCAGTTTTATGATGAAATTAATAGTATCACAGGTGTTACTGTTCCTGCTCAAAGAAACAGCTCAAGAACACACACTTCTGTTTCCAATCTCAGAAAGAAAAAAGCAGCTGGGTAACATATTTAACTGGACTAGTATGACGTGCTTGTCATAGTGTATAAGCATACTGCACTCAGCACCAGGAGGTTGTGCAAAAACACTGTTTATCAGCCTATTCACCTAGCTGCATAGAGTACAAACAGTAACTGCTTTTCAGAAAACCATCAGGTGGCAAGCAGAATGAGTTCTGGAGAAATCAGCTTAAAGCAAAGAGGGTAACACAGGGTCATGGCACATTTTAATACCAGAATCCAAATGGAAATAGAAGTGAGCAGCTACCAAGTGTGGCAGCATCATTAGGGTCACAGGATTACGTATTATGTTGCATTCAACTTTGTAAAAGAGAGGTGGAACAATGCAGGGAACTGTAACTGGAGAACACTTTGGCTTTAATTGAAAATATAAACACAATAATTGCTATTTACTTTAAAGAGATCACATAAACATATGCACCACCTGTCCAGGTCACATATAAATACATATCACACACTTCAACATATGAGGCAATCTGTGAACTTGTAGAGTCTTTTAACCTTGATCTGTAAATCTAAAAATTCCACAGTTCTAAACTTCCCTACAGGCTGCAGAGTCAATTACTCTTTTCCTGGGACCTTAAAGACTATTGATCATAGCACTGTCAGACTAACTACTTGCTATATTGATCACTTTACTAGCCACATGAGATATCTCTTAAGTGTAAATAACTGGTCACCAACTACAGCTTCCTGGTGATTCTATTGAGCTTCACCATTCTTTCTTTTTACCCTTCCTTATTTTTCCTTTCTTTCATGTTTTCTTTTGTGTAACCTGGTATCTCTGCAATAGAGTAGTAAATCGCTCTTTGATATGCAGCATTCCAAAGCCCTTCTTCCCCCCACTCCATCTCCAGAGGTCTGAATGGGGGAAGAAGAAGGCACATAATATTGCTTTCCCTGTGCCCCTCGTGGGCTTGAAGAGGGAAGAGCAAAAGGCACCTTTGCCACATGTGTACTGACTTGTGGGAAAGCCCATGCTGGTACTGGATGGTGATTGGCTGCATTTGTCACACCCAGCATACATATGGCAACAGACACAATGTGTAGGAAGCTTACTAATAGGGTGAAGAGAAGAGCGTGGCCTCTGCTCTCACACTGTTCTGTGCGGTTCCACTCCAGTCTTGTCCTTGCACAGTCCATGCTGTTCCCCCACAAGTATGCAAGCTCAGCAAGTCCTTAGGTCCATCTGAGAGAGAGATGCCAGCAGCACCTGGACCTGGCTTCTCTCAGACCACCATATCCTGACTTCCTGTTTGCTGCCCTGATCTGGGGAACACAGCAGCAGCTTGGCTTTTTCCATGTGCTGCTAAGAGAGCACCTCTCCATGATCTCTGCCTCGTGGAAGCTGTGTCTGAGACACTTTGGCAGGTTTTTATTTGTGTTGGACTTACTGCCACTTGGATTCACGACTGGACAGAGCTTGAGTTTCAGAGGCTGCCGGTGAGAAATCCAGCAGGGATCATCACTAAAGTCTTACTTCACCTCCATGAGTAAAATCTGCTGTCCCCTAGGTTCTCTGCTCGCCTGACTTTTAAGTTGTGTAGAGCTGTCTTGTAGCTTAGCCATTTCCATTTCCTGACTTTCCTAAATCACTAAATTGCCCATAGGCATCCTTGTGAAGATTTCCCAACCAAATTAGAACCTGTAAATAAACCTTAACCTGTTCTCTATATACTTCAGGGGTGGAGTTTTCCAGAAAACAAAATAATTCTATTTTTGTAATTCCTGCCTTGGCCAATTAATCCCCAACCAAATCAACCTTATCTCAACAAACAGCTGTGCCTCTCTGGCCCTTCCCCACCCCTGAGAAGGTGGAAGGAGGGTGTGGGGGGTGTGTGTGAGGGAGTGAGCTGTGTTACCCAGTACACACACACACACATTTTTTATGTTGTATTTGAAGACTACATTGCCTGAATTAGTTAAAATCTCCTATGAGGCATCATCACCTAGTGTCATAGATAGTTAAAAGATGGGGAAGAGCATAGATATGGCTACAAAGACATTCAGCACACGCTTTAGTAAAAGCATTCACCTTGCCTGCTGAAAGCAAGTTTTGGCCAAGAAAACTGAGTATCTAAATCTTTCTTTAGTCCTGCTCAATGAATCATGCCTAATCTCCAAGAGTATGTAAAAGCATGCCATGGGCTGAATTGAGTTTTAAAAATGTGGTATTTATTTTTGGGTTCCTTATGCAGTGAGAACGTTAACTTGAAAGACTAGTGGGAAAGGGAAAATAAATTAGGAAGATGAAAGAATGGTGTGTTACTGTTTCAGCTGCCACTTGCTGACACACCTCTCAAACAAAAAGTGTGTATCTTGTTTTGTGTTATGTACTGAGGAACATCAATTTTTCTTTTACATATCTTTTCTTTTGACATCATGTTTCTTTGAGGTGAGAAGAGAAAAGGCAAATAATCTGCAATGGTAACTTCTGTATTGCTTTCTGTCACCTCCTGTCCTTCTTCCCTTTCATCCTTCTCACACCAAACCAAGCAAAACTTCTGCTTCAAAAAAAAAAGGAACGATCTCTTGCCCAGTTTTCTCTAAATGTATGTAATGCCAGACTGCCAAACGAGGCCAGCTACTCCTCTTTATTCTCTATTCATATGTCAAGTCCAAAGTTACCCTACTTTGTCTGAGAACGAATTAAAAGTGAAGCACATCACCATTTGTCTAACCTGCAGAAACACATTTTTAGGGCAATGTTAAGGGATTGATACACTTGACTTCCAGTTACCTTAGTGGCAGGCATTTGCTTCAACATCAGTACACCACACTGAAATTTTACTCCGTGCTGCACACAGCAATTTATAAGAGGCCATCTTTATGGGCCAAGAAAGAGTATTTTTGAAAGGGAAAGCATTTGGCATTTACTCAAATGAGGCCTCCAAAACAATGTTTTCTCTGGAATAAATACAATATGCAGCAGAAATAACTACCACAGACCTCTGTCCTTAGTTACATTTTCACTGTAGATCTAATCTTCTTGGCAATGACAGGAGCACACATTTAAATCTGGGGAATCACACAGTGGAGGATGCCATTTCTGATTAATTTCAGAGAACACTTGCGGTCTGTTTCTCAGATTGAAACCCTTCTCCTAGCTTTCCTCCAAGAAATATAGAATAGAATAGAACAGAAAAGAACAATAGAATAGAATAGAATAGAATAGAATAGAATAGAATAGAACAGAATCAACCAGGTTGGAAGAGACCTCCAAGATCATCCAGTCCAACCTAGCACCCAGCCCTGTCCAGTCAACCAGACCATGGCACTAAGTGCCTCATCCAAGCTTTTTCTTGAACACCTCCAGGGATGGTGACTCCACCACCTCCCTGGGCAGCCCATTCCAATGCCAATCACTCTCTCTGCGAAGAACTTCCTCCTAACATCCAGCCTATACTTCCCCCAGCACAACTTGAGACTGTGTCCCCTTGTTCTGTTGCTGGTTGTCTGTGAGAAGAGACCAACCCCCACCTGGCCACAACCTCCCTTCAGGCAGTTGTAGACAGCAATGAGGTCACCCCTGAGCCTCCTCTTCTCCAGGCTAAACAACCCCAGCTCTCTCAGCCTCTGCTTATAGGAGGTGGTACCTTCAACACCAGATGGAAACTCACCTTATTACAAAGTCATGGCCATCAATCTCTTTGCCACATCCACTGTCCAGAAGGATGCCAGAGTTCCCAACAACTGCACAGGTTTTAAATCGGCGATTCTTCATTGGGGAAACTTCAGGAAGAAGACTGTGCAAATCCCGAGAAATGTTTAGGGTGCGACGTCTGTCCAGTACATAATGGATTACATCTCCTGGCTTGAAGCTGCTTTTAATCACTGAGACATCTCTTTCAGCATCCAAAAATCGAAGAATGTTCTTTCTGGATTGACAGAAAAACGCACAGATAAAATCCAACACTCACTGCTCACAAGCAGTTATCTAATCTATATCTAACCTGTACAGACTCTACAGAGCATACACATACAGAAGAGATTAGATAGTGTCTAATGGACTATGGTAATTTCCATTGCTCTGGGTTGGAGTTGGAGCAAAACTGTTAGGAGAGAGCTCAGACGTTGATAACAATGTACCACAAGTAGTACAACAATAGAGTTGAATCACACAACAGAATCACAGAACTTTGTGGGAAGGGACCTCCAGAGATCACTGAGTCTGACCTCCCTGCCAAGGAAAGGATCCCCTAGAGTAGTTCACACAGGAATGCATTCAGGCAGGTTCTCTCTCTAGAGAAGGAGATTCCACAACCTCTCTGGACAGCCTGTCCATCACCCTCACAGTAAAGAAGTTTCTCCTCATGTTGAGCTGAAACCTTCTCTGTTCCAGTTTGTAGCTCTTGCTCTTTGTCTTACTGCTGCTGACCACCAAAAAGAAATTGGCCCCAGCCACTTGACACCCACCCCTCAGCTATTTGTACACATTGATCAGATCTCCTCTCAGTCTTCTTTTCTCCAATTTAAACAGCCCCAGGGCTCTCAGTCTTTCTTTGTAGGGGAGATGCTCGAGTCCCCCAGCCATCCTTGTATCTCTCCACTGGACTCTCTCCAGCAGGTCCCTGTCTCTCTTGAATTGAGGAGCCCAAAACTGGACACAGTATTACAGGTGTGGTCTCACCAGGGCAGAACAGAGGAGGAGAAGAATCTCCCTAGCCCTGCTGGACACACTTTTCTTGATGCGGCCCAGGATGCCTTTGTCTCTCTTGGCCACAAGGGCACATTGCTGGCCCATGCAGAAATTGATGCTCACCAGCACTTCAAGGTGTTTCTCTATGGAACTGCTTTCCAGCAGGACAGCCCCAACCTGCAGCAGAACAACCCCCAACCTGTATGATTTTATGCAGATAAGGCACTGACAGACCAGGAGAAGATGACTCCGGAAATTCTTCTGTATTTTAGAGACCATAGCAATAAATGCATCTTTGAAAAAGAACCAGGACAGTTAATTTTTCACAGAAACAATGTATAAGGTATTTATAATTTAGGAAATAAGTTATTCACCACAACCTCTCACAAATAACCATCATTCAAGAATAGGCATAGATTTTAATATATTCTTATTCTGCCCTAAGTACAATGTTTGGTTTAGCATAAGCTTGCTCCTAATTAATTCAGGTCCAGTCAGTATTATGCTCATTAACTTAAAGTAAGAATGCTCACAGGCTTTTGAACCAATTTGAACAAAATCAGCTTAAAAAAGACATTGCAAATTAAACTTCTGAAGTTCAGGGTCTAGTCAAGCTACTGGCTGAACTCAGAGAAACACTTACAGAACCTCTTGTCACTCTAAATCAGGCCAATCCAAACCTTTATTTTGCTTCTCTGCAGTTAACTGTTGTAACTATTAGCTGGGTTCAGACACATAAAATTAGCAAAGCCCTACAAGCTTCTCTCCAACCCTGCTCTGCAAATGTTATGTGTTTGTGAGGAAGCCAAACCTTAAGCTCACACTTCAGTACAATATACTTCAGGCCAGACAGTGAATGCTAAACTGGGGCAGGGTAGTCACTAGGTGATAATACAAATATGAACTTCTGCAACTTCAACGAAACAAGAAAAAATTCCAGTAACTTTATACTTTTCACTGCTGTCAGCAGGTAAGGTGGCATTTAATACAGAACAGGTATTTTGTTGAGTAAGAGAATGCTATTTTTACATTGCAGCTTTCTAGAGCAGAACATCCTCTGAGCAGATCAAAACAGGAAAAGATAACTAGAGATGCCGCCCCAGCAGTCGCAATGCCCACTCGGAGCTAAGAAGGGTAAACAACTCTCCCCAAAATGAAAAGGGATGAGCACCATGATTACCAGCCAGCTCTTCTGTGACTGCCTGAAGAGACAAGAATATGCCTGAACCTTGCAACCAGTGACACAAAATGCTCACTCTGAAACTGAGTTTAACAGCCACAGTGGAAGTGGAACATGATAAAAATAATAAAATGTTTCCTCATTTCTTAAACTAGGACACACCAAAAAAAAAAAGGCAAGAATGTCTTGGGCTGTCTGTTACAGCTGTGATGTACGAAACAGCATCAGAACAAAACCAGCTTGTGCTGAGGTATATAAGGGACTCATAACAAAGGAGCAGGATAGACAAAGATAAAATCCAGAGCGCTGAAAGCTTTTGGTAAGGTCAGGCAAGGTATTTCTGTAAGAGGAAGATGAAGAATGTGTATCAGTCTTTAAGCTGAATGGATTTCTTATCTCTCCGTAGGCTTGATAACTTTCTTTTTGTGGGTACTCTACAACAGATTTAAAAACTGCTACACAATGAAAAAGAGCAAGAAAGAGGGCATTTCCCAACCCAGCAGTACTAAAAATGACTGAAAAACTGAGCTACCAGATCTGTGGTTTTAAAAGATGAGATCATCAAAACTCACCAACTGCATTAGGCAAAGCTATCCAGACATTGATTTCATATGCACTCTGACATGAGAAGCAGTGACCACAAGCGAGTCTTCTAAACCAAAAGAAATGGTGTGAAACACATCCAGAATCTTAAGGGTCTAACTGTAAAAAGTCACCTGTAATCACCAGCGGTGCGTGCTTTAAATTACTAATCGCTTTAGCAATTTAAAGCACACAACCCTGATGTCTAGAATGAATGGGCCTAAAATGGTTTTGCTAGCAAACAACTGGCAGCATTAGTGCATGAACAGAGCATCTTGTGTGTTTTTAAATAATCAAAGTATGCAACAGTGTCAAAAAAATCAGAAGCACCTTCGCTTCCAATATGAAGTTGATTACTAAGGGTCAAAGCATATTTATCTATGTGCTTAGAGATGCTCCCAGAAACCCTCCAAGGGCTTATGAGTGGACCTGAATCTGATTCAGATATATGACTAATAATGCAGAGTTCATGTTATTGTTTTCAGTTACTCTGTGCTACTGACTCATTTATAGCACAGAGTATATATATCCCCTATAGCACAGGGATAGTAGTACTTTCGATTTTCACGTAAGTGTTAAGAGAAAAAAAATTACTATGGGATATCTATGGGCAGTAAGTTCTGCACGGGCCAGCAATGTGCCCTTGTGGGCAAGAGAGACAAAGGCATCCTGGGCCGCATCAAGAAAAGTGTGTCCAGCAGGGCTAGGGAGATTCTTCTCCTCCTCTGTTCTGCCCTGGTGAGACCACACCTGTAATACTGTGTCCAGTTTTCACAGTCTGACAGTATCACCAAGGTTGGAAGAGACCTCACAGATCAAGTCCAAGCCGTTACCACAGAGCTCAAGGCTAGACCATGGCACCAAGTGCCACGTCCAATCCTGCCTTGAACAGGTCCGGGGACGGCGACTCCACCACCTCCCTGGGCAGCCCATTCCATTAGGCTCCCCAGCTCAAGAGAGACAGGGACCTGCTGGAGAGTCCTGTGGAGAGCTCTCAGGATGACTGGGGAACTCGAGCATCTCCCCTACTCTGGGGACAGAGAGCCCCAGGGCAGTTTAGTCTGCAGAAAAAGACTGGGAGGAGATCTGATCAATGTGTACAAATAGCTGAGGGGTGGGGGTCAAGTGCCTGGGGCCAATTTTTTTTTGGTGGCCAGCAGCAATAAGCCAAGGAGCAACAGCTACAAACTGGAACAGAGAAGGTTTCAGCTCAATGTGAGGAGAAACTTCTTTACTGTGAGGGTGATGGAGCCCTGGAATAGGCTGTCCAGAGAGGTTGTGGAGTCTCCTTCTCTGGAGAATTTCAAGCGCTGCCTGGATGCATTCCTGGATGAACTACTCTAGGGGATCCTTTCCTTGGCAGGGAGGTCGGACTCAATGATCTCTGGAGGTCCCTTCCCATCTCTAAAGTTCTGTGGTTCTGTGATATGACAACAACTGAAAGTACATACTTAAGTGTGTCAGTCAGCCTTGGTGCTGGACAACAGTAAGAAATTGTTTAAACCTCTATTCTGTCCCAGAAAGAGCACTGAAAATAGCACATGGTTACTCTAACTAAACAGGTATGATTATTCTAAGTAAGTGCTAATCCACATCCTGCTGCACAAAAAAAAAAAAAATAAATCAAAAGACAAATCAGTTAGACGAAGGAAAAAAAAACAGCATTTTTTTTAGTAAACTTTGGAGCAAAGCTGTTCTGCAGCCTTAAGCTGAAGTCTGTAAAGAAACTCTTAATTGAGGTGGTCTTCAAATTTGTTTTGATAAACAAAGCTTGTACCTGAGGTGTGGTCTGAGCCGTTTACAGGAAGGCAAGGCAGATGTGGCTCACTCTTATCTGAAGCCAAGCATCTGTTTATGACATGTTTACGTGACTCATAGAAACATGGTGTCACCATCTGCGGCTTACTTAGTGCTTGTCTGTGATAGAATCATAGAATCACTAAGGTTAGAAAAGACCTCTAAGATCATCAAACCCATCACTTCCATGACCACATCCCAATGTGCCGCATTTACTCGTCTGGATTTGTTAAAAACACACTTAACTGCACCTCGCAGGATCACAGAATGCTAGATCAAAGAATTCTTTACATTTTCAATCTCTTAGCCTAGCCTTTTTTTCCTGCTGGCCACAGAAGAGTGTTGACACAAGACATGTAGACATGCATTGGCTGGGAGGAGAGGGCAGGTCAAGTGTACCAGCATAGCCAAAAACATGGGAATAGTAAGGAGCATATTGAAACAGGGGCTTCAGTTAACGCTTACTGAAGAATGGAGACAGAAATTCAAGGTCTGTTTTACTTAATACGAAAAGGGAACATACCAGTGTTACAGTTCTAGGTTTTAACTTTAAAGTAAAATAATACCAAAATGACAAAGAACTAAGTCTTGCAGTCTTAACTGATTAAAATGAGTCACAGGATCACAGGATGTTAGGGGTTGGAAGGGACCCAAGATGATCATCAAGTTCAACCCCTCTGTCAGATCAGGATGATACTATCTAACACAGATCACAGAGGAACACATCCAGACAGGCCTTTAAAGTCTACAGGGAAAGAGACCATGGAGAACCACACGAACAGAAATTCCATATTATAGGAAGCTGCTGTTTGGCTCTGTCTCTGTTCTATCCCTTCTTGTGCCCCTTTAGGGCATCCCACTCTCCCTGGATCAAAAAGGTCACTTAAATAGCTGAAGCACATGCTATAATTGGAAATAAATCTTCAGTCAGCATGCAAAAGGAAAAGAGCTTTCAAATAAAGAGTGACTCAACTACTGCTTACCATATGAAGGCCAGCCACGTCACCTTTTCATGAAGTCAAGCAAGTTAAGAGTTAAAAGAAAGGAGCAGAAGGAGTTAATAATCCCATCTGACAGCGAACTGGACGTTTTGGTAGAGAGAAGCAGGGAGACTTACAGTTAGAAACCTTCCCAGTAGTTAAGAAAAATTAGCCTCTATACTTCTAGATAACAATGAGGCCTTGAGCAGGCTAGAGCAAAGAAGATGATACAGCTGCAGAGAACAAATAGACTAAAACAAGATTCACACCCTAGGGAGCTGGCCAGAACATCAACAAGAGACTGTAACACTGTTGGAGGGTCGGAAAGGGGTACCTGACACTGAGAAGTAAAAAGACTTTATCTATTTAAATAATTGCATGCCTATGTAGACAGTTTCCCAGAAATGCAATGAATATGTATTGCTGCAAGTCTATATAAAGCCTGTGGAAAGCATTTTTGGTTATGAGAACTGCAAAGGCTATCCCTTCGCATCCGGCGTGGTTAATTAAGGCAATACCTGGCTTAGGTTTAGCTATAGGCTACTAGGTTTTGATTGATCTCCCCGTGTAGGAGGCACACACACACGTGAAGGTTTACTGTGACCTAAAGACTGAGAAGCTCCAGTTTGCATATCTTAAGACACAGATGATCTGACTGAAACAGCGCCGCTGGCCCCAAAATGTTGCTCGAAAAGCTTCAGAGCAATTATGCTGTTTCATTGCTATTTCAGAATTTACTGCTGGTATTTCAGGGACTTAGAACTGCTTCATACTAACCTGAATAATAAACAATGATAATAACCTAAACATTTCTAAGGAGGAAGTTGCTTTCCTCTCCCCGCCCCCCCCAACCTTCTTTCTTGTTTATGAGGCTGTTAACATGCTCTTCTGACTGGAAATTTCCACTAATCACGTTCTCTGTCACATGGCAAAAAGACAAACACATCCTCAACCCTTTTTTTTTTTCCAAATATTTTTTAGTTTCCTTTTTTTTTGTTGTTGTTGCTGCAATTCAAAACCTTCATCTCCTCCTTCCAACATTTAATAAAAAATAAGGGGAAGATGAAAGTCATGCACTAAGACAGCAGAGTTTACTTCACTTCACACAGGTCACAGAAATGTTGGCATCAGTCCTGTGCAGAAAGCTTCCCCTGATAGATTCATGCCATGAAATGTCTTTTATCCTGTACTCCAATGGTTTCACAATTGTTTTTTCCACTGCTAAACTCCAGCAATGATTATATATTATTCTACAGTTGCTACCATTCTTTCTTTGTGTCTTTCTTACTATTATAGAATCACAGAATCAACCACATTGGAAGAAACCTCCAAGATCATCCAGTCCAACCTAGCACCCAGCCCTAGCCAGTCAACTAGACCATAGCACTAAGTGCCTCATCCAGTCTTAAACACCTCCAGGGACCGTGACTTCACCACCTCCCTGGGCAGCCCATTCCAATGCCAATCACTCTCTCTGGCAACAACTTTCTCCTAACATCCAGCCTAGACCTCCCCCGACATATCTTGAGACTGAACCCTTGGTTCTGTTGCTGGTTGCCCGGCAGAAGAGACCAACCTCCACCTGGCTACAACCTCCCTTCAGGTAGTTGTAGACAGCAAAGAGGTGACTTCTGAGGCTCCTCTTCTCTAGGCTGCACACCCCCAGCTGCCTCAGCCTCTCCTCACAGGAGTCTAGGTGTGGTATAGCAGCACTCACTTAATTTTTCAGTCTTTTCTCATGGAATGCAACTCCAGCCATCGGTGGGGTTTGCTTTTGCCCACTTTTTCCTTGACCACATTTCATGGACATTTTTCATGGTAGTGTCCTACTGTAACTAATATATACAGTAGACAGTCGTGGAAGAAATTAGATTTCAACAGCTGAAATATTTTGGTCTGTGTATCTTAGGATCTCAGTTATTCTGCAGATACCTAAATACTGTGTGCTAATTCAGACATGAACTATTTTTCCTCTTATGCTAGATAACCTTTCAATGGTAGCACTGCAGCGTTGTGTACCTGCTGAAAACACTTTGCTGTCACACTGAAAGCTCTTGTGTGGAACATCTGCCTTTTCACTCTGCATATTTCATATACTTATTTGCCTTTCCATATCACAATTCTACACAAACACTATGTAAATTAGGTGGCCATGGAAACATACTGGTTACCTAAATCATGTAAATGGATAGGTGGTAGTAAGTTTAGGCCAGCTACCTCGCTGAAATGGCTGCACTGAGGATTTGGATGTTGTCTGGGCTGGTGTCATGAGGTTAGCAGGACCTGTAGCATTAATTTGAGGTTACTTTGTTGTGTTATTGCCTATGAGACTACCAATCACAAAATTACTCTACTCTGGTGAGACCCCATCTGGAGTGCTGTATCCAGTTCTGGAGCCCCCATTACAAGAGGGATGTGGAGATGCTGGAGCGTGTCCAGAGAAGGGCCACAAGCATGATCAGAGCATGTTGGAGCAGCTCTGCTATGAGGACAGACTGAAAGAGTTGGGGCTGTTCAGTGTGCAGAAGAGGAGGCTCCCAGGTGACCTTCTGTGGCCTTCCAGTATCTGAAGGGGGCCTACAAAAAAGCTGGGGAGGGACTTTTTAGGCTCTCAGGGAGTGACAGGATTTGGATGTTATCTGGGCTGGTGTCATGAGGTTAGCAGGACCTGTAGTATTAATTTGAGGTTACTTTGTTGTGTTATTGTCTATAACACTACCAATCACAAAATTACTCCTCTCTGGTAAGACCCCTGGCTAAGGAAAACTTCATCACTTAAGACCACCACTGTTCACATTAACAGCTGCAGTAATAGCATATTAATCATCTTTGCAGTTTACACAGTGCATTCAATATACTTTGGAGGGCTGAACAGTTTAACCACAAGAACACTTCAGGTGCTAGATACATGTGAAGTTAGTACTCATAAATCCAGAAGTGTAAAAATATTTCACTAATTGACAGAATTAACCACGTTGAAAAAGACCTTCAAGATCACTGAGTCAAACCTATCATCTAAAACATTCTAATTAACTAAACTATGGCATGAAGTGCCTCATCCAGTCTCTTTTTAAACATCTCCACAGACGGTGACTCCACCACCTCCCTGGGCAGCCCATTTCAATGCCAATCACTCCTGCTGTGAAGAACTTCCTAACATCCAGCCTAATTCTGCCCTGGTGCAGCTTGAGGCTGTGTCCCCTTGTTCTGCCACTGGTTGCCTGGCCAGTGAGACCTACTCCCACCTGGCTACAACCTCCTTTCAGGTAGTTGTACAGAGGAATAGGGTCTGCCCTGCGGCTCTTCTCCAGGCTGCACACCCCCAGCTCCCTCAGCCTCTCCTCACAGGGCTTTGCTCCAGCCCCCTCACCAGCCTTGGTGCCCTTCTCCAGACACTTCAATATCTTTCTGAAACTGAGGGGCCCAGAACTGGACTAACCAGTGCTGTGTACAGAGGACTTCTCTGGTCCTGCTGGCCATACTATTCCTAACACAGGCAAAGAGGATGCTTTTTACTGCTGTGTCCAGAAATAAAGGTGTATAGAAATCTGCCTGTAAAAGTGAAAGAAGAGTGCATATATTCAGTCAAAATTAGAGTGGAGCAGATATCAAAGCAGCTGCATGTGGCTTCCTCAGGGAAAAGCATGTCAAACTTCCTTCCCTCACAGCTGAGTACCATAACTGGATATGCTGTGAATGTCAGCAAAAGGCATTTCTGGAAAGAATATGACAGGCTGGTAGCACTAATTCCTCTCATGTGTTTCATGTCCAATCCTGATGTATGACTTTCACTGCTTAAATCAGTGTACAAGATGCTTTTTAAAAAACAATTCTGCTATTGAGACAAAAAAAAAAAAATCCTTCCCTGTAAAATTTCTTTTAAAAACACTACATAATAACAATATGCTTTTACAATGCACATTAATAATTTATAAAACTTCCCCTGCCTTAGCCAACAGTAAGGAAAAAATTGATCTTGAAACTCTTAATTATAGCTGATTGAGATGACACATGCAGCAGCAGGCTTAGGGGAAAAAAAAAAAATCTAAAGCCTTCTCTACCATTTTACCTCTTCATGAGTGATGTATTTTGCTTCTGAAATAGGTGGAAAATGAGCACAACCTGTGCTTCATTTTGTCTCCTAATTTTAATCAAAAAGCCATTCCAGTATTTCCACTTGTTTGGCTTGAGTAGCAACGTGCATGTGTGAAATGGTTCTGAAATATGACACTTGATCCTTCAACAAAATGACCAGAAGAAAGTGCCCTCTCTCTAATTAACACCCGATGGTTTCAAAATCAGTCTACTTCACAAGCGAAACAGTGCAGCACTGTCAAAACCATAGCCTATTATTTGGAATTTCAGCAGTATTCTTCTGAAATCACTCCTGAAATAAGCGATGGGCTATATGCATACAAAGGTAAAATACTGGAATACTGTTACAGATAGAGAAATTCTGCTTATTTTTCCCAAGACTACTTTACAGCAAAACTTAGCCTTTATACAGAACAACCTTACACTAGCATCTGAATAGGCAGCATCTAAACAGACTGGAGAGCTGGGCACAGAGGAACCTAGTGAGGTTCCACAAACCTAAATGCAGAGTCCTGCACCTGGGGAGGAATAATAAACTGAAGCAGTACAGGCTGGACGCTGATCTGCTGGAAAGCAGCCCTGTGGAGAGGGACCAGGGAGTGCTGGTGGATAACAAGTTGTCTCTGGGACAGCAATGTGTCCCTGTGGCCAAAACGGCCAATGGGATCCTGGGGTGCATTAAGAGGAGTGTGTTTGGCAGATCCAGGGAGGTTCTCCTCCACCCCTGCTCTGCTCTGGTGGGACCCCATCTTGAATACTGTGTTCAGCTTTGGGCTCCCCAGTTTAAGAGGGACAGGGATAGAATAGAGTCAACTAGGTTGGAAGAGACCTCCAAGATCATCCAGTCCAACCTAGCACCCAGCCCTATCCAGTTAACTAGACCACAGCACTAAGTGCCCCATCCAGTCTTATCCTGAACACGCCCAGGGACAGTGACTCCACCACCTCCCTGGCCAGCCCATTCCAATGCCAGTCACTCTTTCTGTGAAGGACTTCCTCCTAACATCCAGCCTATGCCTACCCCGGCACAACTTGAGGCTCTGCTGGAGAGGGTCCAGTGGAGGGCTACAGGGATGATCAGGGGACTGTAACAGTGAGAGAGACTGAGGGACCTGGAGCTTTTTAGTCTGGAGAAGACTGAGAGTGGACTTAATAAATGTTGTAAGTATTGGAGAGCTGGGGGTCAGGAGCAGGGGACAGGCTCTTACTCCCTGGGATAGGACAAGGAACAATGGATGTAAGCCGAAGCACAGGAGGTTCCACCTCAACACAAGGGGGAACTTCTTTACTGTAAGGTTCCCAGAGCACTGGAACAGGCTCCCCAGAGAGGTTGTGGAGTCTCCTTCTCTGGAGAATTTCAAGGCCTGTCTGGATGCATTCCTCTGTGACCTGAGCTAGATTGTATGGTCCTGCTCTGGCAGGGGGGCTGGACTTGATCATCTCTTTAAGTCCCTTCCAATCCCTAACATCCTGTGATCCTGTGACAATCCTGGAAGAAACTCCACTCCTTAGTTGCATGTCAGCTGCATTTTAGGTCTTCACCAGTAGAGAAAACAAGTGCCTAGGGAGCAGCCAACTGCCTGAGTCTTAGTCTAGGCAAGAAGGGAATGGGGACTCCACAGAGCTCCAAACAGCACTCGCCAGACAGCTGATACACAGCTCCAGGCTCCACAGTATTGGTTTGATGCCTACTCAAATCCTGCCATTTTTCCATCTTGGATGATGCCTCAGCTTTCACAGTGGGCTTGTGATGTCCATCATACCACAAGTCCTTCCAGAACATTTCTGAGCTGCTCATATCTTAGGATCATAGAATCAACCAGGTTGGAAGAGACCTTCAAGACCATCCAGTCCAACCTATCACCCAGCCCTGTCCAATCAACCAGACCATGGCACTAAGTGCCTCATCATCCAGGCTTTTCTTGAACACCTCCAGGGACAGCAACTCCACCACCTCCTGGGCAGCCCATTCTAATGGCAATCACTCTCTCTGGCAACAACTTCATCCTAACATCCAGCCTAGACCTCCTGTGGCACAACTGGAGATTGTGTCCCCTTGTTCTGTTGCTGGTTGCCTGAGTGAAGAGACCAACCCCCACCTGGCTGCAGCTCCCTTCAGGTAGATGTAGATAGCAATGAGGTCACCCCTGAGCCTCCCCTTCTCCAGGCTAAACATGTTAGGGACATAATGCAGTTGTTTGGATTTTTCTAAAGACTGGTAAGTTCCTTATTGAGAGAAGCCATGCTTCTGCACATGGAAACACTGACTGCTCACAGGTTTTGTAAGCTGCCCTTTAACTAACAAAAGCAGAATGGGAAATTACACAGTAACCACACTGTAATCAAATCAAATACCTGTTCAAAACCTTAACATTCAGGAAATCAAGTCTACCCTTGTGATGTGATTGGTGCTACGAACATATTCCATCATTTTCACAGAATGTGACACTGAGCCCTTCACACTGCCAGCCCATTCTCCATACACTCCTCTCACCAGCCACCGTCCTAATTAAGAGAGGAAAGACACGATGACTACGCAACCATTACAGGTCTTCTCTCAATCTCCAAGGTGAGCAGACCCACTACAGCTACACAGACAGGTCAACACTGTCACTTACTTCAACTCCACCACTGTGTTTTGACCTTTCAGCATGAGCCCAAGGCCCTTTTTTCGGCCTCTCTCACTTCAGGAAAGAAACCTGCCTAAGATAAAGGTGTTGTCAACATATGATCTTGTGATTTGTACCAGACACAGACTGGATTGGATTCAAAACACTTCATATATAGTAGCAGCTTCAGTCCTGCATCTAAGTTGTCTGCACAAGCTCCCTTTGCAGTTAAGAGAGAAAAATTGTTACGTTCAGGGCATTTCCATCCGTTTCATTTCAGGTTTTTGGATTAGAGGAAAATCAATCCTAAAAGTGCCAGTTTCTCAACACTGATTGGAAAAGACTTCTGAGCAAGCAGCTCAACTATGGACATGCATAACACTGAACTGACTGCACAGGTCTGGCTGACAATCACATGAAAAAAAATACTTATGAAGGATGATGACTTCACTCTGGAGTCTAATGTAATTTAGTTGCATTTAGCAGTGAATGTAATATGTACAGTTATTAACAGCCACCTGCAACTGTAAATCAAATCACTGTTTTCCAGAGCAGAAGAATTACAAGTAATTAACTGCTTTTCATGTAAGACACTTACCTTATTTCCAGTACCAAAGAAGAATTGATTTTCCAACCTTCTACAGCATGATGGAAGATTGAGGAGCTGCCCTTCCGAATCGTCTTATCAGAGCTGTTGATCATTGATCTACTTAAACTCAGTTCAACATCTCTGCAATGCAACATAGAAAACACACAATTACATTAAGGGTAACTCAAGCTTTGAGTAATTTATGTCACAATCATCAAGGGTATTTCCTTTTATTGACAATAAAAAAAAGCAATTATCTCTCTGCTTGCCAAAGCAAATAAACTGTACCTGTAACAAATCCACCAGACACTTATATCAAATACTTTAACATAGAATTTAAGAGCTTAAATATGTTTACATTTGTAATTAAACAGCCATTAAAAAAAATGAAATAAACTCAAAATTGCAACCCTGGACTAAACTTTATTGTGTTTATGACGCAGATTTGTCACCTCCACATTCCAAATTTCCAGTACTAAACTAAGAATTGTTAACTTTCAAGTCTTCACTCAGCAATTGCTCATGTTCTACAACAGCTGCCTAACAGACTCACTTTGCCTCCTTTTGATACTAAAAGCATTTCATGCACAGAATTCTGGAATTTAAGGGCACACGTGCCACAAAATTTCCTCTAGACTTCCTGAAACCTTTGTATGTACATGTCCAAACAACCCCAGCTGTCTCCTATCAGTCTTATCATAATCATAAAATTTGGAAAGGTAACCTTAAAAAACAAACAAAGAAAAAAAAATGTAGTAAGCTGTCACAGGTAACCACTGAACATCTGATGAGGTATCACATTAGCTGTTGAATAATATTAGTCAATAGGTTCACACAAAATGTGACAGAGAAGCTAAAACACCACAAGCATAACTTAAGGTGCTAGGTCTAAAATCTGGGGTTATCTCCTCATGCTTCCATTATCTTCCAGAGTGTTTCTATTTAGGCACCAGAGCAACACTCCTCTAAGTTCAAATATAGCTGTTAATTACAAACACATCAGACTTGTCAGATACAAGACATTCTGCACAATAGAATGTTCTATCTAAGGAGTACCTGTAACAGTAAAACACCAAAATCTCTCAGAAGTAAGCATGCTCTGAACTCTTACAACAGCAATAACCTCATCTAGCTTTCAAGCAGAATTCTCAACCACTTTCAACCAACAAACCAGAAAGAACGTGATACTGTAAGCTTTCTAGGGAGCAGCTTACTCTTGTTTTTCCTGTGGCTTGAAGTTCTTAAAAGAATTTCTTCCTGGCCCTTAGCAAGAGCTGTCAACATTACTGTTGTATGTATGTATTAATATTTGGCAAATTACACGGCAAATTAGACTCAAACTAACATGCAACGGGACGTGGCTTAAGTAACAAAACTGGCAAACATGCAGTAATTTGCAAAAGCCCCTGTAACTAATAAGCAAGTACTACACACTTCATCAAACCCAGCCCAGCATTATTAGCAACGTTCTCCCTCCATTATGACCATGAAGCCCAAAGGTGCAGCACTGACGTTGCCCTGGCTCATAGGTCTGACTGCCACCTACCGAAAAACACAGCAGTTGTGTAGGTACAGGATCTGTGAGCAAACTAAGATTACGGTAACCTGAGAGGATGCTGCAGAAGTCCCTAAGTTCAGTAAATAGAATATAAGTAATTAGAATATAAGTAATAAGTGTTTCAAAATATTTTATTCCCTATGTTACCCATAATGGTTGCAAATGTACTTATTACATCTGTTTTCCCATATGCCTTTTACAGATGCATGGAGTTGATGCATCTAAAGGAAAATCTACAAAATACTAGGCAAAATAGAGTCTTAAAGTACTTCAGAAACGTTCCTAGTTTATGCTAGGTTAAACATTATCCAGCACACACAGCTGACAAAACTTAGCAACATACTGTCGCCACCACCTAAAGCAAGGTAGCATTTGAAACGCGGCTGTCTTCCACATTGAGAATTTA
Organism: Tricholaema leucomelas; assembly: GCA_013400475.1. NCBI lineage: Eukaryota > Metazoa > Chordata > Aves > Piciformes > Lybiidae > Tricholaema lacrymosa > Tricholaema leucomelas. The sequence goes on along the minus strand of WAAF01014314.1, from coordinate 10,013 downwards.
CATCTGCATGAGTTATATAAAAATGATGTTAAATTATGCTCTCATGAGATAAAAGGTCCTAGGCCTTCTGTGTTAATGTTCTAATGTTCTTGGAGGTCTCTTCCAACCTGCTTGGTTGATTCTATGATTCTATGCTGGAGCGTGTCCAGAGAAGGGCCATGAGGATGATCAGAGCATGCTGGAGCAGCTCTGCTATGAGGACAGACTGAAAGAGTTGGGGCTGTTCAGTGTGCAGAAGAGGAGGCTCCCAGGTGACCTTCTGTGGCCTTCCAGTATCTGAAGGGGGCCTACAAAAAAGCTGGGGAGGGACTTTTTAGGCTCTCAGGGAGTGACAGGACTAGAGGGAATGGAGCAAAGCTGGAGGTGGGGAGATTCAGGCTGGCCATGAGGAAGAAGCTGTTCAGCATGAGAGTGGTGAGAGCCTGGAATGGGTTGCCCAGGGAGGTGGTTGAGGCACCATGGCTGGAGGTGTTTAAGGCCAGGCTGGATGAGGCTGTGGCCAGCCTGCTCTAGGGTAGGGTGTCCCTGTCCATGGCAGGGGGGTTGAAACTAGATGATCCTTGTGGTGCCTTCCAACCTTGACTGATTCTATGATTCTAAGTCTTTAACATGAATATAAAGGTGTTCACTCACATGCCCCTCGCTCTTTCATTGGTATTGTTTTATTCAAATTTCCCTTGAAGTAGTGTTAAATAAACTAAAGTCTGTTGGGTTTGTTCCAGAAAATTCTTCACTGTGTAAACAAGTATGACATAAATTTGGGCTATTTTGTCTTCAAGAACTACTGCAAATCCTCTCTGAAGTAAAGGAAACACCTGCTCTGTCCTGACAACACAACATCTGTTGTGACAACAACTTGTGGTTGCTGGTGTCAATTTTCACTCTGCTTTACCTTGCCTTGGTGAGCAATTAGACCAATATGATAAACTGTCTATTCTCCTGCAGGAAGTTCACTAAACCCAAGTGTCTTCAAGCATATTCCGTATCAGCAGAAGAAACACTGCATTTCACATGATACACATGCTTCATGACTTCCTTAAGTTATATGGAGACACCACTCTTAAGAAGGGCATGCTTTTGCAATCCCTGTCCTAGAAAACTCTGCTATGAGAACAGAGATGATCTAAGGCTTACTGTATACTTCAGAACTGCATACAGCTAATTTTGGAATGCCTGGGATTTACCTGCAGTGTCACTAACAACAATTAAATGGGCCACCTTGCACATTCACAGTTCTGCATTAGTTCCATCAGTAAAACATTAAGTGGAAAACTGATCTTGCTTCCCCATGGTGGCCAGAGAAAAACTACCAGACAGCATGACCCTTCTTTCAGGATGATGGCAAGTGTAACGTCAACAGTGGCAACAGATACCACTAGTTCTCTTTGGGGTTATTCTTTCTTTCTTTGTGGGTTTTTTGGGGGTGTGTTTGTCTGGTTTCCCCCCCACCCTGTTTTGTATGGTAACAGATGGGACAGCTGGCTGGGAAAAGAAACTGCATTCCAACATCCTTAGCAAAAGTGAGCAGCACCATGCGGCACAAGAAGTCTCGCTGATAACAAAGAAACAGAAGTATCACTAAACGACCTGGCAAAATTACATTCCTTCGGATTTTTAAAGCACACACATATTTACGACTAAATATACTTATTTCCTGTCATTTCATATGAAATAATCTACTAATTTGAGCATCTTTTAGTGCACATCAAATACTGTACTGGAAGCTGGAAGGGGCAAAAAAATGCATATATGGATTCTATCAACTAATTTCTAACCATTTTAACAGCTACCTTCGGTCTGACAGAAACGAGTATGCATTTAAAAAAGCCTTGAGAATCTTTAAGGGTAATTCTCGTGTGCATATTTGCTTTCATGTACATTTTCTGCACACCTGCAACCCCAGAATGTTAAACTTTTGTACGTCTCCTAAGTATGTTCACACTACAGGATCGTGGCAGAAACTCGGCTTACACCGAGACTGAAAAAGAGGAAAAGCTACCACTAAGTTGTGAAAATCTTTAACGCCAAGGGAAGCAAAGATCAGGTCAGTAACCACACACACACATATACACACACACAAAGAGGCGAGGCCTCCTGGGAGGTGCCGGGGCCACTGCAGCCCAGCTGCACCCAGCTGCGTCCCACCCGTACTGGCTTTCCTGAACAAGAGCCGGAGAAGACGGATGCCCTTTCTGCCTTTAGCTCTGGGACCGAGAGGACGATGAGGCACTGATTTGTAATTGCTCCAGTAGGTTGTAATTGCTTCAGTTTCCTTCTGGCTCCCACGGACATTTACAGCCTCTTTACGCCTCCTCCTCAAAATACGGCAAAGCCATAGCCTGAAGGACGAAACAGCATCTGCCCCCTCCATCGATTTGCACAGAGTGAGAGAGTCTATCCCACGCCTTTCCTGATTTCACTTACGCCACCGAGGCGTTTATGCATCCCTCCTGTGAAAACAATAAAATACACTCCTCCAGGGAAAACCAGGCTTGGCTGAAAGCCCAACATCTTCACAGGGCAACTGCAAGTTAGGATAAAAAGAAAGAATACAGAGACAAACACATTCGAGAGAAAGAGAAAGCAGAGATGCAAACAGCAAAACCGGCAAGGGGCTTTTCGCCTTTTAATTTCAATTTAAGACAATAAGAAGAAAAATACGTTAACAGGTCTCAGCGAGGAAGCAGTTTCCAGTGAAGGAGCCTCGAGATATCCAACACATCTATCTGCAGAGCAAGCATCCTTTAAGAGCATCGAAGTTACGCACAGCCCCAGGCAAACTTCAAGGACGGGAGGCAGAAGCCAACCTGAGCTGTTGGCAGCCGCACACCCCAGCACAATCAATTCTGAAGGACTCCAAAAGCAGGAAACCAAGGCACAACGCGTTCCGGCGAACGTCACCTCCTCCATCTCCAGCCACTTCAGCGTGGCGGAAACACCCGTGGAGTGGCGAACTTGCCAGGAGTCCTTGTTACTGAGGCTCGGTGGGAGCAGCACCTGCTGCAACCTCGACACTGGGCAACTCACTGCTTATCCCAGCCCTTAGCCACTGAGCTACCAAATCCGCTTGTAACGCGTCCCGCGACTGCACCCTCGGCCCGCATACGCCCCCTTTCCTCTCCCGCCCCTTCCCTTCGCAGACCAGCCAAGGCGCCAAAGTGAGAAGACACCGCTGGGGTCAGTCACGGTGCGGGGAGTGCCGGGGGACCCAGGTGAGATCACGAAGAAGACCTCATGCAGCGACATCGCCGAGGCGCCCCCTCGGAGAGCCCTCCCTCCGCGGCGCCCCCACAATTACCCTGCGAGAGGTGCCTCTTGACGGTCCTCGCTCCGCGCAATTTCTTTCGTCTTGTAAAAGATGAGGAGGAGGCTTATGGTGCATACAGTCCATCTCTTCTTGACTGAACGCATGTCTTCTACGAAACGCAGTCCCCCTCCCCCTTTTCCTTTGTTTGTCAGGGGTATGCGGAAAACAACTCCATACGCGGCACAAATTGCCAACAACACAGTAATTGAGGTTTTTCCCTCGAAATTGTTTTAAAGGAAGCAGGCGGACCCAGACGCTGGAGGTCGCTTGGTGTTTGGGCTTGCCTTTCTTTCACCCTGTTCCTCCCTGCCCGTAAGCCGGGTTCGCAGGCGGCGGCTCGCTCGCCTCGGCCGGGTAGACAAGCCCGTGATGCCGCCGCGCCGCGCCTGCGGAGCCACGCTTCTCCCTTCGCTCTCCGCTCTAGCCCTCACTCCGCTGCGGCCCCGTTAGAATAGCGGCAGCAACGGCCCGGGAAGCCGCTGGCACCTCCCTCCCCGCGGCGGGGCGGTGGCAGGAGGAGCGCGGCCAATGGGCGCCGCGCGGGGGCAGGCACCCGGCGACGGGTAGCGGCAACAAGCAGCGGGCAGAGCGGGCGACGGCCTGCGGAGGCCTGCAGTGGCGGGAAGTGCGAGCAGCCGGGCAGGAGCGTATGGGTGGCACCCGCTGGTCCCAGGCTGAGGGCTGCTCTTTCTGTAGCCCTGCTGTGTTGAGGAAGGGGGTGCCTTCTCTCCTTAAGCACATCGACGGTGTGTCAGAAAGTTTCAGTAAGGAGTCGACGGCAAGCGTAGTGTCGCTAAAAGGAAACTACACACGCTTCCTTTTCTGAGAAGGTTAACAGTTTCGTCAATTTTTAGCGTTTCCCTCAAGGAGCTTGAAAAAGAATTGGAGCTTTTTCAGTTTCGGAGCGCCGCCTCGGCTCTTCCCCAGCTCCGACGTACGCGAGGGAACGCAGAGGGTCGGGGAACAGAGAGACGCAACGGCAGGGACCTCTGCCCTCTCGCTGGGAGGTTAAGCCCTGTCCACCGCTTAACCCCGCTCCCTCGGTGTCATGTTTAATCTACGTGGTCGCAACACGGATGTGACTTTCCGATTTCTGCTAGGACCGCCGTGAAACGTATTAAAATTCCCACCCAAAACAAACTGTAAAATACATCAGTGAAAATGAGATAATGAGTTGTATATATCGACTTAGCTCAGTGTCGTCTTGATGTCTTGGCTGTCCTGGACTACCTTTATTCTGTGTCACAGGGATCTGTCGATAGCCCTTAACTTTGCAATTACGAAGCAAGTTTAAACACCATAGGAATCCGGGAAGGGTTTGTGGCAAACCTAATGTGGCTCCCTTTAGGTAAAGAGCAGGAGCTCAAGGGATAACAGAACCCTCAATGGATCAATATTTGGTCTGATGTGCTCTTTCCAAAACCATTTGGTAACAGACGTTGCACAGCAAGGCACAATCAAATTTGGAGATAAGGATGGATTTTTCTTTCCCAAGGGAGTGTTGCCTGGCAGGAATTAGAACTGAAGAAAGGTTAAAGAAATGCTTGAGAATGTCAGGGCTGTTAGTAGTTGCTAGGCTGTAAAAATAATATTTCTTTTTAATAGGAAAATTTTAATTCAGCCTAGACGAAATGGAAACTTTGCAATTCCCTTCCACACAAGCCACATCAGGCTGGGTTTTTTTGTGTAATTTTGTGCTGTGCCTCTGATAACCCAGTCTGTAAAAGTGACCTTTAAATACCATCAGCAGCAAAAGAGGAAGAAGAAAAAAAAACCACTCTGCCTGTGAGTGTGAACTTCAAATTTTACTTAATATAATTAATGTCAGAAAGTCTCTTCTGGAAAAAAAAACAAACAAACAACCATTCAATGCAAACCTCTATTTAATACCATTGTGAAAACTGCATCAGTTGTTCACCTTAAAAGTCAGGCTTCCATCAGTCATATTGTTCCTGTTGAACATTTGTAATATTCTCTTTTATAAATTATATTATTTCTGTGTATTAGATTATACTTAGGTGAACTCATCAGCAACAAATTCTGAAAATTTATACAAAGGATTTCAAATTCACTCAGTTCCACTCAGCAGTTTTACTCAGTTCCACCTGCAACTACCAAGAGCAGCTCGTACTGTCAGCTAGCCACAGCAGCTCTTGGTTTCATGCCAGGCCAGGTGCACTATTGCTGCCCTCTATCCCCATATTCTGCTATAATTCCTTCCTTCCTCCTGAAGCTTAAAACCCAACTTCCCTGATGATTCGTGTGGACTAATCCTCATTCCATACAAGGGAACTTTACTTGCCTCCAGAGACTTGAGGACAGATGTTGATGGATGCCATGAGGTACCTTGTCTGGCAATGCACATTTCTCTCTGTGCTCAGTCTGCTTGTAACAAGTTTGACTGAAACTGACCTCTGCCACCTGGAAGAGGCCATAAAAGTTGACTGCAAACTGACTATATGCAGATAGCCACAGTACCCTTATCCAGGCAAGTGGGCATTTTTGGTTTCTTTTATGATTACATGGTTTTATATACCACCAGCAGTATCAGCATGCCCTTTATGATACTCCCAGGACTCCTGACAAACTTATCTAATGTTGTAACTACAGGCTTTAAATCATCAAGACTCCAGAACATCTATTCAGTTGTGCAAATGTAAAACTATGAGTCTTGAGTAAAATATGGAAGAAAAAAACACTTAAATTCAGTCTGTTCCTGTGCCTGTCATTCTGCTACCACTGTGTCCAAAGCAAGCTATAGCAGTCTGAAAAGTAATCCACCACATTCTCTGTCACAAAGCAGGATTTGTTGTATCACTCATTAACTTGATCTGTATCAACTTACTTGTTCTTGAAGGCTGATCCAACCCTGCAATGATTCACTGCCTTCACCTTCTGTACATGCTCTCGTAAGGTCTGAGGTTATTTCTGTAGCAGGGGCCCAGATTCACAGGAGTTGCTTAAAAGCTGATCCAGCGCAGGTGCAGAACTTGTTCAATGCTCTCCTAAATCAGTTGTGATCTGTATTGCAGAAATAGCCTTACAAGTGCTTCTACAGTGAGGAAGACCCCTTTCATACCTGTTAGGACCAGATTTCCCTCCTAATATAATCTTATTTGAGCTGCCTCAGAAGTGGTTGGTACTGAAGCACAGCTTCCCCTGGCATTTCCTAAGTGCTAGGCTGGACATTCAAAGTGAGGGTTTCCTCTACACACCGTGCAATGATGGCATGTGGAGAAAGTGACTTGTACTGAGAACACAACAGACTAGAATAGGGAGCTTTAGCTCCCTGAATCTTGGAAATGATCACAGAGTGGCCAGTGGGCAAAGATTTCAGGCTGTGGCCAGAGAGGGAGATGGTAATGTGCTGAAGATGCCCCAACATTTAACAACCAGCCCACATAATGAAAAGTTGTATGCCCTATGGACATAATGGGTTCTGTGATATGGGAAAACATGGAAGGTGGAAGACTGCTGCATGATGAGTCGCTGAAGCTGCTGAAGGAAAAGGTGAATGAAGATTATTTTTCCCCTCTATTCACCACTTGTGAGGCTACATTTGCAGTGTTGCATCTAACTTAGAACTTCCTTGTACAAAGGAAAAAAAAGCATTGTTGTATGGTGTATACGGTTAACACTCCAGGAGGAGTGTCCCTGAACTTGAAACCTGACCTCAGGGGGTCCTGACCCCTCCTCAGGGGTGGGTCTGGACAGCCCCAGGTGAGGGTTAGCCCACTCCCCCTTCCTGTCCCTTAAAAGCAGGGGGACTTCCTGTTCTCTCTCTCTTGGGACTGCTCTCTTGGGACTCACGCTGCTCTTTGGACATTGCTCCCTTGGGACACTGCATCTCTCCACACACACGTGGCCACCACCATCACAAACTCGGGTTGTATTCATACCTTTTTGTATTTGTTATCCTTCCTTCCCTACACCCTTTGTAACCTCCCTACCTTTGATACCTTTTTCAAGTTATTGTTAAACTTGTTTTCCTTTTTTTAACTTCCAAATAGAGTGAGACTGATTTATTTGATGGGTTATTCTATCAAAATTATTATTGTCTCTGGGGATTTAATTCTAACCCCAGACATACGGGAGTGCATCTAGCAAAGAGCATCAAATGTTCAGGAGATAGGGAAATGTAAAGTGCAAGGAAAGGCTAAGTGCAGTAGTTTTTTGTTCAAACTTTAAAAATAGAAAGGTGAAATATTAATCTGGATGATCTTGGAGGTCTCTTCCAACCTGGTTGATTCTATGATTCTATGTCATTGCTCTTCCACAGTGTATTTTGTGTCATTCTGCTACAGAATATTTTTCCTGTTTCTTCTTGTCTTATAAGCATTTTGTTCCCCATATATCCCTTATTTTATCTGGGGTTTTTTTTTGACATATTCATATTTTCCTATTTTCTGCCTTTTTTCAATGCATCCAACACCGTTGAACTGTAAGTTCAGTGCAAAAGACAGGCATTTCTGATGGCAACTTTAATCACTATTAAATATCAATCAGGTTTCCCAATTGGTCTATTGGATGCAACCTGTAATTTCAAATCTACTGACAATATCAGGACACTACATTTTGAAATGAAGCAATCTGGCAAATTAAAATTGAAAAAAAACCACCAAAACCCAGCAAAGATTGAGATGCACAATCAATGGACAAGAACTGCTGCAAGTGGATTCATCAATCTCACTGATTTTAGATGGTTTGAATGTTTCTATCTATTTCTATTTAGCCATGGTAAACAAAATGAGAATTGGCTTCTGATATTACTAAGTTCTATTGACCAAGTGGTAAGTGAAAAATGGAGTTACAAACATTTGAAAGAAAGTTAGTTGAGGATGCCACTGCTGACTGCAGACAGGGTTGGGCTGGATGAGCTTTGGAGGTCCCTTCCAACCCAGACCATTCTGTTTTCTCTTAGGTTGGCACTGAGATCTGATCTGGTCCTCAGAGTAGCATCCATATTTCTCTGCTCTTGTCAGACCCCTCCTGCAGTACTGTGTGCAGTTCGGGAGCCCCCAACACAAGAAGGACATGGAACTGCTGGAGCGGGTCCAGAGGAGAGCCATGAAGATGATCAGAGGGCTGCAGCAGCTCTGCTATGAGGACAGGCTGAGAGAGTTGGGGCTGTGCAGCCTGGAGAAGAGAAGGCTTC